>JAECUM010053616.1:20001-107879 GCA_016617855.1 Megalonaias nervosa
CATAATCAACCAAACTACTGTCCAGTGTCAGCAATGGGTAACTTGCATAATCAACCAAACTACTGTCCAGTGTCAGCAATGGGTAACTTGCATAATCAACCAAACTACTGTCCAGTGTCAGCAATGGGTAACTTGCATAATCAACCAAACTACTGTCCAGTGTCAGCAATGGGTAACTTGCATAATCAACCAAACTACTGTCCAGTGTCAGCAATGGGTAACTTGCATAATCAACCAAACTACTGTCCAGTGTCAGCAATGGGTAACTTGCATAATCAACCAAACTACTGTCCAGTGTCAGCAATGGGTAACTTGCATAATCAACCAAACTACTTCAGAAGACATTAGGACTTCAGATAGGAAATGTGTGAATGTCATTATGAACTTTCAATGAGATGTGTACATCATCAATGACCATTTTACCAAGTTTTTTCTTTAATGACAAATCCAGAAAATGAAGTAATGAAATATGCAGTTTCTAACCAAGCTGCCAAATGATCAAAGCGCTTCCCGAGTCTTAGAAATACTGCTGTTTATGTTTGTGATCATCATTCTTCACATTCACACAAAAATAATTTGCTTCAGCACCTACTAAATATATGAGGCATAATAAATGCATTGGAATACATTGATATATTTGATACTGTGCAACGACACATTTAATAACAGTTTACTTGTAACCTGATGAGTATTTTATTCCTGACAAGAAACTCTGGATACATTTTACAATGGCAAGAGATGACATAAAATTACATTAGATAGGTAATTGCCAGTTTTATTTACTTCTTCACAGTAATTGTACTAATATTCAAGAATAGATTTATATATTTTCTCTTGCTACATAATGATATAATTTACTGAGAATAGCTTTGACAGATGAACAAATTAAAGTTATTGCACTGTTTTTTTTCTCCAGTTACACCTTGAAATGTGAAATACTATTTTCCAATTTACTGGTAACATGACATTTTTGCTGAAAGGATTTCAGAATAAGGGGTGAAATACTCCTGGTTGTCAAAAACTGAGGGTTATGCATGGAAATCGGAGGGTTCACCTTCATATGTTAAGAACCACAGAAACTAAAAAAGAAACCAACTTCATCACAGAGTGACAATGGAAGGGGGAAGATACATTTAAAACATGCTTTATTCTACACAGATATTATCAAACTTAGATGAATGTTTTATTTCTCTGTTAATAGATTAAATTTTCAAAAAACAACCTGTCTCAACTTGTGTCAGTAAATTTTAAAATTGGCAGATCTGATGCCATCTGAAACAAATTATGAATGAAAACTGCAGTTAATTTTTCCAGTACAACATGATCTTTTCCATCAATGAATAAAAAACATTCTTAGCAAATTAGTTTTTATCATTATTGCCTTCATTGTTCCCTCACATTCTTGCTTGAGTCTATCATTTCATGTGCTCATAACGATTCTAAATAAATTTTAGCGTTTCAATCTTAACAATTTCCTAAATTACTAACTGCTTCATTTATTTCTCTGACTTTCTTTTTCATTCCATCTCCATCTGGATTGGAACCATGCATTGTGTCTGATATGCAGCACTACTATAAGCAGACTGGTTCTGTGATCTATCAATGCAAATATCAAGAGGTCAATGGCCATAATACAGTCAACTTGGATGACAATCTGGCAATGCATGAACAATGTCCCATCAGATTATAAATTTAACCCTGCTTCAATTCAGCTTGATTTATTAGCTGCATGTGTCATTATTCTGATAAATGTAAGTGCTAACTGTTTGTAAAACAGCATATCTGGGCCATAGTTTTAATCTGCAGGAAATTGTTGATGGACCAAGTTGGCTGAGCTGAACTAGAACTGACTTCAGACTACAGTTGATAGTTCTTCTGTGTGCATCATGATAATTTTCATGTACATGTAACCACAACATGCAATTTCCAGGCATAACATTTGAAATTAGAGCATATCAAGTAAATGAGATACTTTTATTTAACCTTAATATGCAAAACCTAACATCTGACCTGCATCAGTGCAATGAAGTAACCCCTGTACATTAACTTCCAAATTCTTCAACCACCCCTACCTAATGGTGATACCAATGCCATCCTTGCTGCTGGAAAAGCTATACCTGTGTCTCATGATGCATTAAATAAAATGGATACATCCTTCCTTGAATTACTTACTGTGTCCTTATTCAAAAGAAAAGAACATTATGCAAAATGGGCTAAAGAATACCATGGCAAATGAAGATCTAAACAGTAAATTTGAATTATTTGATTTGCATCTTTCAATATCTGACTGATACTGATAATATAGTGCACAAGTGAAATACTTTTCATGGGGTACCAACTGTCATAGATTTTCTTGTCTCTGGATACCACAAATTTATAGATCCAATAATTTTTCTGTGCAAACAACAGAATTCCTCTCTGTACAAACTGAAGTACCCATGAAAATGTCAATTTTCCCAAATTAATGAATATGATACTCAAGAAAAATGAATGTATTAACAGTATCAGAGAAAAGGGTGTATGTGGATTTTTAAAAAGAACTAACATAAACGTAAGTCAAAGACAATGGCAAATCACACATGAAAACCATAATCAATGCAACAGCTGAAACTAAAGTAATTACTCAAGCACAAACATGCTTAAGTTAAAAAAAAAATTAATGAACATTTCAAATGATTAGCTGAAATTCATTTTAACTTGATAACATTTTTTGTGAATTGACAAATTTTCAGATCAAAGAAATTGATTTTATGCACATCCTTTTTACAATGGGTTTTATCGCAGTATCCTCCCTTTACAATGTTTTTATTGCAGGAGTATCCTCCCTCTATATATAGAGAAAAAATGAACACTTTCATGACTAAGTAGCTTTCATATATTCACGATCACAATGCCTCTACTGACCAGATATACCTAAATTCACCTGAATGACTCATGAATTGCTCCAAAATTCATTCACAATAATAAATATAATCTACAGAAAGGGGAAAGACAGAACCTCTGTTAGCTAGAGAAGGGCCTTAAATGTTCTAACTGTATTTCTAGAGCTATTCTTTGTTCCATAACTTCTTGATACTCCTGGTTGAGTTCACTATTCAGACGAGTTAACATAGAATTACGTTCCTTGTGAGTTCGGATGGCTATCTGTAATTCTTTCTTGTCTCTGACTGGATAACTGAAAGAGAAAGAGAAAAATTCGTAAAAACTTATTCCAACAAAGATGTTGTATTCTTATTCCAACAAACATGTTGATTTTTATTCCAACAAACATGTTGTATTCTTAGTTACAAATTTAGAAAGGAGACTATTTTATGAAAATGTGATACTATCCATTTTATGCAATAAAGATTGTTTAACAATGTTTCACAGGGGACTGGGATTTTGGAATGTTATGACTGAGAAACATTATATGCAAATTTGTCATTTTTTAAAAGTTTTTTTAAAAATTTCTTTCTTCAAAATGCTTACGTACTTGTCCATGTCAGTGAGATTGGACACAAATGTAGTAAACAATTTATACTGGTATGATTACTGTCAGAACTCATATGTAGTGGTAATAAATTTTTCAAACAACATACATTTTTATAAATACATGTTATCATGAAAACAAAAAGATAAACCAAGAAGTTTCATCATCCATTAAAAGTGTCAACATACATGTATATGCACCAGCCAGTGAATAACACAAATCATTTTTATGTGAAATTGTCTTTGTTCAATAACTTAATGACTAGTTAATTAGTCCCTTATATATTTGGATGGAAACAAATTGTCAATAGTTTTTTTTATTAATTTGACAAGTTTTCTTTATATGTGTTTTAATGACAAGCAAATGCTCATAAATAATTTTGGGCCTGTCAGATACAATGGCTGGTAATGAATCATTGTCACAGATATGTCAGGTACAATGGCTGGTACTCAGTTATTGTCATAGGTGTGTCAGGTACAATGGCTGGTACTAAATCACTGTCATCCTCATCACTTCCAGTAGCAGAAATATGGGCTGGCAATCACTAAACCGTTTGAAACACACTTGGTAGAAACATCATGTCATGCATGGTATAATATCATAATGACTTACTTCACACTAAACTGTCAAGAATGTCCTGCTTCTATTCCTCGCATTATTTGCAGCTTTATGTCTATGTGGACATTTTTTTATTTTTCTGACTGCCAAATTTTCAACCATTTTCACAACTGTTAAAATTTAAAATGAACACTTGAGATATTTAATTCACACTTGACTAAATTAGTCAACATACAGGTATAGAATACAGAATGATAGTTCAAGGTATTTCTAAATTATTTGGTCAGAAATAGCACAAAAATGAACACACCCATTTTTTCACCTTTAATTGCACAAATCCAGCAATGTGATTCTAAATTACCAATTATGAATGAGGTGTGATTATCCTGTCTTCGATACATGGCACCTCTGTAGGACCTTTCTTATTTACTTATTATGAATGGTGTGTGATTATCCCATCTTTATTACCTGGCACCTCTGTTAGACCTTTGTTAATTACTAATCATCAATGACATGTGATGATCAACCTTTTCTTACCCAGCATGTTTGTTGTTACGCCTTTTATTATTTAAACAACTGACATCGTTTATCTGGCTTTTGTGCATGTTAAGCATTACAACAGTTGTAACCAAGGAATATTATAACAAAGGTTTTTATAATGCATAGTGGTTAGGAATCTGGGTGGAAAAATGAAAATCCACTGTTCCAATCCAAGAATGTAATAAAAAAAAAACACTTGGCACTACCTCCTTATGGTGGCCTGGACAGCAGAGTGATGACTCAGCATTCTGGAGTTTAAATTTTAGTGCCAGTATAAGTGAGAGCTAGCAGCCACCCATGAAAGTCTGGTGATTTCTTTTCCAGGTTTTCAAGCTGCCTAATGCCAACACCCGAGTAAATGATGAGTGTTTAACACAACTTGTTATAGGCACACCAGGAACAACAATGGGTATTTAACACAATTTCTTATAGGCACACCAGGACCAACAATGGGTATTTAACACAATTTCTTATAGGCACACCAGGACCAACAATGGGTATTTAATACAATTTGTTATAGACACACCAGGACCAACAATGTGTATTTAACACAAGTTGTTATAGGCACGCCAGGACCAACAATGGCTATTTAACACAATTTCTTATAGGCACACCAGGACCAACAATGGGTATTTAACACAATTTGTTATAGGCACACCAGGACCAACAATGGGTATTTAACACAATTTGTTATAGGCACACCAGGACCAACAATGGGTATTTAACACAATTTCTTATAGGCACACCAGGACCAACAATGGGTATTTAACACAATTTGTTATAGGCACACCAGGACCAACAACGGGTATTTAACACAATTTGTTATAGGCACGCCAGGACCAACAATGGGTATTTAATGCAATTTGTTATAGGCACACCAGGACCAACAATGGGTATTTAATGCAATTTGTTATAGGCACACCGGGACCAACAACGGGTATTTAACACAATTTGTTATAGGCACACTAGGACCAATAATGGGTTTAATGCAATCTGTTATAGGCACACCAGGACCAACAATGGGTATTTAACACAAGTTGTTACAGGTACACCAGGACCAACAATGGGTATTTAATGCAATTTGTTATAGGCACAATGCAATTTGTTATAGGCACACCAGGACCAACAATGGGTATTTAATGCAATTTGTTATAGGCACAATGCAATTTGTTATAGGCACACCGGGACCAACAATGGGTATTTAATGCAATTTGTTATAGGCACAATGCAATTTGTTATAGGCACACCGGGACCAACAATGGGTATTTAACACAATTTCTTATAGGCACACCAGGACCAACAATGGGTATTTAATACAATTTGTTACAGGCATACTAGGGTCAACAATGGGTGTTTAACGCAAGTTGTTACAGTCCACGCAAGTTATTACATGTACACCAGGGCCAATGATAGATGTTTAACGAAAGTTGTTACAGGCACATCAGAGCCAATGATGGACATTTAACACAAGTTGTTACAGCCCATACAAGCTGTTACAGGCACAGCTAATGATGGATATTTAATATAATTTGTTACAGACACAATCAATAATTGACGTCTGAATTTTAAAACTATGTATGTAAATGTTCACAAAATAATTAGGCTACTGACACTGGTACTGAAGTTGTACTGGTGGCGGTGGTGGTGAAAGGCTGTCTATCTGCAGAACCATCAGTGAAATCTTCTCCCAGTAAGTCCCATGTCACAGCTGGCGAGACCCTCTACAAAATTATGATAAAATTCAGGCCAGGGAAACAATTTAAATTAAGTTAGACTGTTAAAGGTTTGATAATTTTTCTATGAAATGGTTTACAATATACCTAAATCAAAGAGCTTAACAGGTAACCACTGGAAATATTAGCTCACAAATACTATTCATTTCTCAAGGCTCTTTTTGAGGCCTCTCCTTTTTCTTACAAATCTAAATGAGATTCAATTAAGTTGTTGTTGTTGTTGTTGCTGTTGTAAGATTTAATGCCATTTTTCAGCACATGACAGGATATACATGGTGGCCAGTATAACTGGTGGAGGAAGAACCCTGGAAAACCCCAGGAAGAACCACCTACCCATGAGAAGTTACTGGTAGGCTTTCTTGCATACCCACATTAGCCAAGCCTGAGACTCGAACCCACGCAGATAGAGGTGAGATGGCAGTGATCTGTAACGGTGAGCACTTTAGAACACTCGACCACTCAGGACCCTTTTTAATTAAGTACTAAATTCACAAATAGACTTGTCTCAGATTATGCAACAGTTTAGATACTTCTAGTTCTGTTGCTGATGTTATCCAAGCATGATAATGTTCAGATTGTATTCATGTTCAAAACTGGAAACAACAAAACAAGTTGTTTGTAAGTGCAGATAAAACAAAATGTATAATACTGGAGACATCACAAAAATAATATATTTAATTAGGGAATCCCAAACTATTTCCAACAAAATGTATAATACTGGAGACATCACAAAAATAATATATTTGATTAGGGAATCCCAAACTAATTCCAACACAATGTATAATACTGGAGACATCACAAAAATAACATATTTAATTAGGAAATTCCAAACTATTTCCAACAAAATGTATAATACATCACAAAAATAATATATTTAATTAGGGAATCCTAATCTATTTCCAGCAACAAATATTCATCAATTGGAAACTGTCAAGGATGAAAAGCTTGTAGGTACATCTGTAGAAAGCTAATGGAGACTTTTAGCAACTAGCAACATGTACTGCCATGGGAATAATAAATGACAAATCAACTGAAGTAGCAACTAGCAACATGTACTGCCATGGGAATAATAAATGACAAATCAACTGAAGTAGCAACTAGCAACATGTACTGCCATGGGAATAATAAATGACAAATCAACTGAAGTAGCAACTAGGAACATTTGATCTTATGTGTATTACCTGGACAAAGCAAAATTGGAGATTCATTATGGAAAGCTTACAAAGTTAAATGATGCTGACTCAGCACCCATAACAACACACCTTCTTGCATATTTAAATTCAAATGGAATTAAAATTGGAGAGAATCTATTGTGCAAGCTCAGATGGTGCCCCTATTATGAATGGACAAGAGGGGGAGTGACAACATTGCTGCTGGAGTATTATTCATATTTAGTGCATTCTGTGGCTCACTGTCTTGTGTTGCTAAGGTTATCCACATTTAGTGGAAATGCATTGTGTGGCTCACTGACTTGCATTGCCAAGACTATCCCATATTAAGTGGAAATGCACTGTGTGGCTCACTGTCTTGTGTTGCTAAGACTATCCCATATTAGGTGTAAATGCACTGTGTGGCTCACTGACTTGTGTTGTTAAGACTATCCATATGAAATGGAAATGCACTGTGTGGCTCACTGACTTGCATTGCTAAGACTATTCATATTGAGTGGAAATGCACTGTGTGGCTCACTAACTTGTGTTCCTAAGACTATCCATATTAAGTGGAAATGCATTGTGTGGCTCACTGACTTGTATTGCTAAGACTATTCATAATGAGTGGAATGCACTGTGTGGCTCACTGACTTATGATGCTAAGACTATCTATATTTAGTGGAAATGTACAGTGTGGCTCACTGATTTATGATGCTAAGACCTCCATATTTAGTGGAAATGCACAGTGTGGCTCACTGACTTGCGATGCTAAGACTATCCATGAGATCAAACACTTGAAGAGCATCCTCAAAGGTATTCACACATACTATGAGTCCCTAACATATCTGGCATATCTGAAATTATGGCATGAGCTGAGTGATGATCCCAACATCACTTCTTAGGGCACAGGAATTTTTTAAGCACCTGTCCCTGTGACAAGTGAGTTGTAACAGTTACTCATCCCAGTCATCATTTTACTCAACAATGTATGCTTTTCCACCGCACGTCTGATGCTCTTACACAAGGCCACTGGTACAAATGCTAGCTTGATACTATAAAGTGTCAAAATCATGAAATTGTTCCATCTGTAGTGAAAACTGGTTTAAAGGTCTTCCAATACACGGTCCCTTAGATAAATACATAATACGAAATAAGGTTTGTAACTCAAGAAATTTTGTAACTCAAGAAATTGCAGTTGCACACCTAACCTTTGATTTCTTAATGATATGCGAATTGATTGTGACACTTTTCAGCTACCCAGGATCCATTTTGATCCTAAATGAAATAGACCTTTGGGATTTTGATCCTAAATGAAATAGACCTTTGGGATGTTACCAGCTGAAGAACGTCAACATTTTGTGATTTTTCTTCTGGTTAGACAGTACACTTGCCCCAGGTCACAAGTATTTTCAAGACTGAAGCTTTAACGATACAATGATATGCCAAATGAAGATGGCAGCAGACATTTCTATAGGTAGGTAATTAATTTTTATCACAATAAAATTCTGAAAAACTTACACCTGAAAGAAGTATTTTAACAGTGTCCACCAATTACCAACTTTCACTCAATGCAAGCCATTCTAAGCTATTTATAAAGTATCATGACAGCTGCTGATTGACTGAAATTTAATTGGAGTCATGATGCTGAAACAATTCAAGTTCTATTTCCCAATCAGCCCTCTTTACTCTGATAAGCACCCTTTAATAGCTCTCTAGAAATTAAGGTTTGACTAAAATGATTACTTAGTTCAAAAAATGGTGGAAACTATGGATGGTGGGAATATTTCTTTAAAATGCAAGTTACTAACATTTTACTTCTACAAGTAATGACATACTTACAGAAATATTTGCTGGCATCCTAGTTCTGGCATGACAATGTATTGAAAGAGCTCCCGAGTCTTCAAAATTAATGTGATCTGGGGCAAGTGGAACACTCTCTGACCAGATGAAAAATAATTGTTAATTTATTTCCTCTCTTACCTTCTCACATGTCTAACTCACAAAGCTGTGTGGTGATAGTTGTTAAAAAGAAAAATTGTTGAAAAAGAAAAATACTTATGGCAGGAAACATCCTCTGTCTTTGTGTTGCATCATCATTCAAATGTTCATATGAGTAGTGAAGCAGGTTCAAGATATTGAGAATGTCATGGAATACATTAAGTCACTCAAATTAGAAAATTTGATCACAGTGACCTAACTTTGGTATGGTTAAGTTACTCTCAAACTTGATGAATGCAAAGATATTGCAAGGGTAATGAACAGATGGGTGAGAAAAAAAATCACTTAAGCATAAAATAAGGTTGGAGTGACCTGTTTCTGATATGGCTGAGTAATTCACTTTGAGAGTCATCCCAATATGAGTACTAATTTTCATGTCTAGTTGAAATAAGGTCCAAGATATTTAGGATGTAATGAATAGATAATTAAAACTAAATAATTCACTCAAGCATGAAAATTAAGTGATGTTGATTTTTAGTTTTAACATTGTTAAGTCCCTCACCTTAAAATGCATCTACTTACTAATTTTCATGAGCCTAGAAAATACAAGTCACTCAAGCATGAAAACTTTGTAATGTTGACCTAGTCTTGGCATAGCTGAAATAAGGCCCAAATTCTGAGAGTGTAACAGACAAATAACTGAAAATATCAAAGCTACTTAAGCATGAAAATTGGTCACAATAACCTACTTTAATAATGGTTGAGTAATTCTCTTTGAGATGTATCTGTATACAAAGTTTTATAAGTGCAGGTGAAATAAGGTCCAAAATACTGGGCATGTAATAAATGGACAGCTAAAATTACAAATGTCACAAAATTAGGTCGAACTGACCTAATCTGAGAAGGTTGATTTACTCTCCTTGAGATGCATCCACATAATAATCTTATGTCAAATAAATTCCAAGATAGTGTGGGCATAACAAATGAAAAAGTGAATGAATGTACAAACATACACATGTAGGTAACACACTATAATCCCTCCCAACTTCATTGTTAAGGGGATAAAAATTCTGACATAATACCAATGTTTAATTAATGTAGAAGGGAAACACACTTACTCTCACTTCTATTGATGGTTGTACTGCATTTGCCCCACTCTCTGAAAAAAAATGTATTTACCTTAGTTGAAACAAATGTACATCAAGTCTAATTATATAAAGGAAATAAAATGTTTAGTAAATTATATTTCTCTAAGAATACTTACCCATCACCTTAATGTTAGATAAATTGCACTACCTCTTGACCTCAGAACAAAATAAACATGTCATCTGTGTGTGTGTGTGTGTGTGTGTGTATATATATATATATATATATATATATATATATATATATATATATATATATATATATATATATATATACTCATACTCCCAAGATACATAAGGGTTACATTTCTGGGACCTCTATGTATGTCGGTTTTTACGCAAGTCGTGTTCTTCTAGGCTATATAGGGATAGTTTCATAATTGCAACAATACATGTACAGTATTGTACAGTGTAATCTACAAGGGTAATCTAATCTCTGTGGTAGCTGATAGGAAATAGTGTTAAAACCAAAGTGTTTAGGGATTTATTTTTTATATATATAAACAATGGTAAGACCCTCTTAGACATTACCTCTCCATACCACTACTAGGTGGTTATCCATCAACTGGATATTTGCATGTTTAAGCTGGGTGATACATCAATGAGAATGCTTGCATGTGTGTGTGTGTGTTTGTGTGTGTGTCTGTGTGTGTGAACTGGATGTTTAATGTAGCTTTATCAATTTTTCAGTCATATCGCTACGATGTCTGCAGTGTAACAGTTTATAGTGATGTCTAGCACTGGGGCATCATGCCGCAGACATGTAGCATGATGTCCCACCCAGTCACATTATCCTGACACCAGGCCGACCAGTCCTAACACTAACCTCTTAATGCTGAGCGCCAAGCGAGGCAGCTGTTAGTACCATTTTTATAAGTCTTTGGTATGACTCGGCCGGGGACTGAACCCATGACCTCCTGCATCCGAGGTAGACGCTCTAACCACTAGGCCACCAGAGCGGTACAAAGAGAATGCTTGCATTTGTGGGCAAGTTTAAGCTGGGCAATACATCAAAGAGAATGCTTGCATTTGTGGGCAAGTTTAAGCCGGGAGATGCATCAATGAGAATGCTTGCATTTGTGGGCAAGTTTAAGCTGGGTGATACATCTGTTATGTATACTTAATTGTTTGTCTGTTAGTTTTTAATTTTTTTTTATTCCATTACATGTTATTGTAATGTAATACTTTTTGCTGGACTTGACCTTGTCCAGAATTGAGTTCAGTTCTGTTTGACCTGATTGACTTTTTCTTTAAAAATTTTTTTATTTCATTGATGTAAACAACTAATAATAGCTTCATTATCCTCTATGGGTATGAGTTCATTGACCACATTATTACGCAGGTAAACATGTTGATTTGGGTCAGGGTTTTGGGGATTCCAAAGTGAATTTTGTAGGGTATTATGTTTTAAATAAACAAGGCTCATTAAATCATACTAGGAAGTTATTTTCCATTAGGTAATGGTTGTTTTTAGAAAATGCTAATTTGTGACCTGAGGTCAAACAGAAAACTATATTATCTTCTGACTGTCAGAATTTTACCAGTTGTGCTTGAACATCTGGCACTTTAAACAGTATTATGTTGTGTCCAGTTTGGGCTGAATTTTACTTTCTTCAAATTATTGATTTCAAGTGATTACTTTCTCTGGAAATACAAAAGTGCTTGGATAAAGACATTCATTGGAATTTATACTGAATTCAAACCTGGAATAATATTTCTGTGATTCAACATGAGATTGCTGACACATCAGTACGATGCAGGCCATAACAGACACATCAATGCCTTCAATTTTAAATCTCTACGGGACTTGAACTAAGTTTTATTCAGGACTTTTTATTACTAGGAACTGTGTCTTTAATTCTTGGATCATATTTGGATTTAATTCTCAAAACCATAAGTTCTTTTTTCTTATTTTTCACTTTGTATTCTAGGGAAATAAATTATTTGTTAAATTTTACAAAGCTTGTTGTCTTCACTCTTTTCTGTTACTTATATTAAGAGCATAGGCTCATAATACATCAATGAGAACGCTTGCATTTGTGGGCAAATTTAGCTGGACAATACATCAATGAGAACACTTGCATTTGTGGGCAAATTTAGCTGGACAATACATCAATGAGAACACTTGCATTTGTGGGCAAATTTAGCTGGGCAATACATCAATGAGAATGCTTGCATTTGTGGGCAAATTTAGCTGGGCAATACATCAATGAGAATGCTTGCATTTGTGGGCAAATTTAGCTGGACAATACATCAATGAGAACGCTTGCATTTGTGGGCAAATTTAGCTGGGCAATACATCAATGAGAATGCTTGCATTTGTGGGCAAATTTAGCTGGGCAATACATCAATGAGAATGCTTGCATTTGTGGGCAAATTTAGCTGGGCAATACATCAATGAGAATGCCTGCATTTGTGGGCAAATTTAGTTGGGCAATACATCAATGAGAACACTTGCATTTGTGGGCAAATTTAGCTGGGCAATACATCAATGAGAACACTTGCATTTGTGGGCAAATTTAGCTGAGCAATACATCAATGAGAATGCTTGCATTTGTGGGCAAATTTAGCTGGGCAATACATCAATGAGAATGCTTGCATTTGTGGGCAAATTTAGCTGGGCAATACATCAATGAGAATACTTGCATTTGTTGGCAGGTGTGGTAAGATTTAACAGTAATGTGATCATCTAAGTATTCTCAGAGAAAGTTAGTTTACTAAAAATTTACTTTCCCCATCAAATACATTCCTTGATCACATTACCATTACAAAAATAGGTAATAGGTGTAGGAAATGCATGAGAATTCAACCATTATGACAAGAACCCTTCAGGGGAAGAATGGTTGACTCCAAAGTGTGAAAAATAAATTGCTCTCCTAACATGACAGCATAAAAAGATATGAAGAAAAGAATAATTTGTCCCTACTAAGACAACATCCAGGCAAACCAGTTAAATTGTTGAACTCACACCAATGAGGAGTTTGCATTGATGTCAACTGGATCCAGTGGTCATCTGGGCCAACCAGTTAAAGTGAGGGGTTTGTGATGATGTCAACTGGATCTGGTGTTTATCCGGGCCACAGAAACCGGACAAATCAGATTCAATTCTCATCTCTGTGAAACTAGATCCTGGAGATAAACTCAACATGGTTGACTTGCTGGCTTCATGTCTCAGATCAAAACATTATGTTTGAATACAAGGTTTGCAGAAATTGCTCTCATCCCATGAGGCAAAACTTCATGATCCATATAAAAATGTTTGAGATCTCACATTATTTCAAGCACATTACCCACTTCAACCATGATGTCAGGGCTTGAGTGATTATATCCTCTTTCTGGCCTTCACAAGAAAGAAAAAGACATTGTTGGAACCTAAAATTCTTCTTCATGTTCTTCAAGTAGTGCTTGTTAGCACTGACTTGGTCCTGCATCACTGCCTCTTTTTACCTATCAATCTAGTGTTATGTATATCTATATTTTCTGTAACTTATGGTACATGATTGTAATCTATGTGTAATTTTTGTTCATGACTGTAATTTGTAATGATCACCTATAATCAAGATATTTAATAGCTAACTTTGTACACAGGTATAAAATTCTACTTTAAGATATGAAGAGTGTAGATGGTATTAGATCTATAAATACGTATTTTTCATACGAATTTACGATCATTTAATAATAATATTAATATTAAAACCTGTTTACAAGTTTGGAGTTGTTTCCCACTGGATAGGTCAGTCAGATGGATTCTTGGAATAATTAAGTTATTTCCCACTGCATGAGTTAGGTCAGGTGGGTTCATTTATGATGTGGGATATTTGCATAATGTTATCTAGTGAGGAGTAAAATGCATTTTCACTCCTTATGCTTGTACGTAAGTATGTGGAGTGGTACAATTTTTTACTTCCTATCCCTTTATTCAACTGTCTCTGAAACTGAGTGGCCTGTTGCCATCTGAAATAAGAATGAGACCAAAACTGCTGTTGTGGGTGATATTCAACCTTCTCTTAGTTTGCTGATAGTCACTGCTGCAACTGAGCCTGATGTGGCTAAATCCCACCAGAGAAGGAAAGCTCTGGTGCTCCCTGCTTCTGTACATTCTTAATTCTGCTGCTTAACAGCAAAGGTGTACCAAAGGGTGCTGTCTACTTCTGTACATAATTCTACTGATTAACATCGATGGTGTACCAAATGGTACTCCCTGCTTCTGTACATTCTTAATTCTGCTGCTTAACAACAAAGGTGTCCCAAAGGGTGCTGTCTACTTCTGTACATCCTTAATTCTACTGCATAACATCAAAGATGTACCAAATGGTGCTGACTGCTTCTGTAGATCCTTAATTCTACTGCTTAACAGCAAGTTGCACCAAATGGTGCTGACTGCTTCTGTAAATCCTTAATTCAACTGCCTAACATCCAAGGTGTCCCAAATAGTACTGACTGCTTCTGCAAATCCTTAATTCTACTGCTTAACATCAAAGGTGTACTAAATGGTGCTGCCTGCTTCTGAAGATCCTTAATTCTACTGCTTAAAAGCAAAGGTGTACCAAATGGTGCTGACTACTTCTGTAGATCCTTAATTCAACTGCCTAACATTAAAGGTGTACCAAATGGTGCTGACTGCTTCTGTACATCCTTAATTCAACTGCTTAACATCAAAGGTGTACCAAACGGTGCTCACTGCTTCTGTAGATCCTTAATTCTACTGCCTAACACCAAAGGTGTACCAAATGGTGCTGCCTGGATGATCTGCTTGGAGACTGAACAGATGGAATGAGTGGCAAAACAGCAAACCATTCTACAGATCCCAATATGACCTCACATGCAACTAATGGACAGCCACTATGTGACAAAGCTTGCCGTGCAATAGACCTCTGATTGCTTGTCATGAGGTATGGCCTACTTGACCGAAAGACTGGCAAGAGTCTACAACCAGAGCAGTGGTATATGGCATTGAAGAACAGATCATCTAAGAAATGTATGCACTGCACCCAATATTACATGACTGAAGGCCATGCAGAGACATGTGGGGTTAGGTGGAATTATGCGAATTGGGCTGCCAAAGAACAGGAGGATACTCTTCCATTAACTCCAAGCCACTCCTGGAGATGTACAACAGATGGAGAGCTAGAAATTCCATAAAGTCTCCTCTTCTGCAACTCAAGCAATATCTGGGAAGGGTATGTTAAAGGGTTGGAATCTCTAATATACCTCATTTGCTGTCCAGATGTTAAGCTGCAGCAGACATTATACACATCTTTCTTGGGGGAGGGGACATCATTGCATCCCCTACTACATTTGCTATCTGTCTCATTTAAAGGCTCAAGATGTCACTTTCCACTGATCCAGAGTTCACCTGCTTTTCTCCTTACTCTTTAAGTTCTTGTGCAAAACCATGGACCATACCCCACCCCTCTTGTGCAAAACCATGGACCATACCCCACCCCTCTTGTGCAAAACCATGGACCATACCCCACCCCTCTTGACTTCTTTGCACAACACTGCATGCAGAAGTCAAAGAACATTTTGTACAAGCAAGGCATGTTTATATATTTCTTGCAATTGGCACATTTGGTTATCCCTGCATACGATGAAATATAAAAAAAAAATAACAATCAGAAACTGTTCATACTGGAGAACATGATCAGAAAAAAGTACACAAATTGCAAGAATTTACAGAGATATTTGATCCAATATACAAAAAAGAAATGATACTAACACGTGGCAAATACACTAATAGCTAATATTATACTTTCTGCATGGATGCATAGAAAAATATGGGAGATTTTCTTGGGTTTCAAGAGACTATAAGGGACAATGTGGGTTGTACTGCGCTGAAAGCTTGAACTAATAAATGTAGAAAGTTGAGGAAAGGGGAGATAACTGCTGGGTTTCCACACATTGTCTAAACTGGTTTCCTGCAGATTTAACAAAAACAATTTCCATTACTTTTCCAAAACTTTTCCGGGGTCATTTCACAAAACTGAAGGACCAAGTTATATGAAATGAAACCATTTATCAATCATAACTGAAACAAGTATTTTGTTAATAACATTCTATGAAATTAGCACTTGTCAATTTTTTGAATTCCATTGTCAGAAATTCCATGACTTTTCCAAAATTTTGCAAGGTTCTGAGAAATTCCATGGCATTTTAAGACCCTTGAAATTTATTTTTTAAATCCCAGAAGTTTTCCAGGATTCCAGGACCTGCAGGAAACCGATTTATATGGTATATAGATAGGAACGATTAGTGTCTTTCTGTAAGGGCTGAATTTGATAGTTAGTGGAGTTCATTTCCAAACATTAATGTGACCAGGGAATGCATTCAATGAAGAAAAGAATATTGCTGTTCAAGAATTTTAACTCTTTTTTTTAAAATGCCCA
The DNA here is from genome assembly GCA_016617855.1 of Megalonaias nervosa. Taxonomy (NCBI): domain Eukaryota; kingdom Metazoa; phylum Mollusca; class Bivalvia; order Unionida; family Unionidae; genus Megalonaias; species Megalonaias nervosa. The sequence goes on from JAECUM010053616.1 coordinate 36,922, forward strand.
TAGATTTTTGAGGGGTTGCAAACAATATGTGTGCAGTCAGTATATACATGGGTTAGAGGGTGAGCTTTATTCTGCAGACTTCAATAACATATTTACAATCATTCTTCTTTTGCCAGTTAATGACTCCTGGTGGATACAATGTCCAGAAACATCAATTTGGAATTTACACCATAAAACTTTATATTTCCAACAATGGAATTAGTTTCAATGTAAGTGCAACAGTAAATGTTCAAATAATGTTAAACACGAAAAGATACAATAATTGAGACAATCCACTGAATTTTTCTTACCTCCTGCTCCATCCACTTCCATTTCATGTTTCTGAAAATGAAGTGCATTTTATATTTAGTATGGGTTGCAGACCACAGAAAAACATGATTTCATTCAAAAAATTATTATAACTGATCTATGAAAACTTTCAACAAGTAAAATTGTTCTGATCTTAAAATTTCCTAAATTAGTTTTTCTTACTTTATAAAATTGTACAATACTGACATTGATTTATTCTTTTATGTTGTTAAAATTTTAATAAATATGAATTTTCTCTGCCTGATATCACTTCATGATAACAGGGAAGCAATATTTATGTATCTAGCATTAAAGTGACACTTAAGATAATTCTAAACATGAGAACTTAATCGGAAAAAGGCCCCAATTTACCCAGTATATTCAGAATTCTTTTTATACATCAATCTGAAATTTACTGTGAATAACTTTAAATTTGTGGATATAAAATTTCATGGTTTGGTTAGAAAATGTAGATATATGGGTACTCGATTTAGTGGATTTGTAAACCAAAAAAAAAAAATTTTGAAATACAATGTTATGTCTCTGTAGAGGATTAAGCTGGTATTCATTTCCTGTATTTTTGAGCAAGCAGGCTTCATGTCTACTGCAATAATTAGGCTGATTACACAGTAAGTTGTTCATTGCTAATACTTTGCATAAATGCAGATATCTGAATCAAACATGATACCAATGTCCTTTTGCACACATGTACAAGAAAAAAAGCTTAATTCCACTGATTACATTACAAATGGAACCAATTCTTTGTCAATGTTTTTAGAGACTGCTATCAAACACAAAACTCTTGTCAGTGTTCTTAAAGACTGCCATCAAACATAAAGCTTCTGTCAGGGCTGTTCCATTAAAACATACATAGGACTCAGGGAAGGCACTTTTACAGTGGGGTACTCACTCATAGATGCAATTTAGAATTTTCTTATCATTTTAATATTAACTCTGTGAAATCATAGTACCCAGGCATATATGTTTTAAAAACTGCCTTCCCCGGGTACCATGTATGTTTTAATGGAGCAGCCCTCAGTGTTCTTAAAGACTGCCATCAAACATAAAGCTCTTGTCAGTGTTCTTAAAGGCTGCCATCAAACATAAAGCTCTTGTCAGTGTTTTTAAAGGCTGCCATCAAACATAAAGCTCTTGTCAGTGTTCTTAAAGACTGCCATCAAACATAAAGCTCTTGTAGAGTTCTTAAAGGCTGCCATCAAACATAAAGCTCTTGTCAGTGTTTTTAAAGACTGCCATCAAACATAAAGCTCTTGTCAGTGTTCTTAAAGACTGCCATCAAACACAAAGCTCTTGTAGCGTTCTTAAAGGCTGCCATCAAACATAAAGCTCTTGTAGCGTTCTTAAAGGCTGCCATCAAACATAAAGCTCTTATCAGTGTTCTTAAAGACTGCCATCAAACATAAAGCTCTTGCAACTATTCTTAAAGACTGCTCTCAAACACCAAATTGTTGTCAGTGTTCATAAAGACTGCTAACAAAAAACTCTTCACAACTAGCTATTAAGCACTAAAACAAAAGGAATGAAGCTTTTTCAAAAGAAAGCTTGCATCTTTTTCATGTATAACAGTTCTGTTAAAACTGAGTTTGACTGAGCTATTACAATGTAACTGCCTCATTGGTAGAAAAGGAAGAGATGCAGATCAAAAATACAACCTCTAGAGTGGTAACCAATTCAGCCAATCTGATGCAAGAACACTTATTAGCACATGTGGTTTTCATTCACTATTGAACTCGTGCAAGAACACTTATTAGTACATGTTCATTTCACTCATTATCGAACTCGTGCAAGCGCACTAATTAATATATGTGGATTTGACTCATTATCTAACTAGTGCAAAATCACTTATTAATACATGTGGATTTCACTAATTATCAAACTCATGCCAGAACCTAATCATATAAGCCAATACAAGAAATATGGCCTACTGAGTGGTAACAAACCTGGTCAACCAGATTTAACAATACACAAATTCATCCAAGAGCTCGATGATTGAAGCCATATTTAAAGTTTTATCAAACTCAGATTAGTATAAAGGTAATGAGCTCAGCTCAGGTTTGATCAAAATATATCAGAAATGTGGCACATGAGTAACAACAAATTCAGCCAGTCAGATGCAAGATCACCTCATCAGTATGCATGACTCTCTTTACTGAACTCATCTAACATCTAAATAATATGAGTGTATATATCTCAAGTTTTATCAAAATAGGATCAGATATATGGCCTCAAATGAGTTAACAAGTTCAGCCAATCAGATGCAAGATTACCTCATTTTTATGCATGGATCTTACTCATTAGGAAATCCATCTGAGAGCTTGATGGTTTAGAGAGGGGTAACAAGTTCAGCCAGTTGCATGCAAAATCACCTCATTAGTCAGCATGGATGTTGCTCATTATTGAAGTATCCATTAGTCAGCATGGATGTTGCTCATTATTGAAGTATCCAAGAGCTTGATAATATAAGTCTATATTCCAAGTTTTAAGCAAAATCAGATCAGTAATATGATCTACTGAGTTGTAGCAAGATCAGCCAATCAGATTCAAGATTACAATTAATAAACATGACCCTTGCTCTTTATCCAACTTGTTCAAGACCTTAATGATATAAGCCAATATTTAAAGTCTCATAACAATAAGATCAGAAATACGGCCACCAGAGATTAGCCAATCAGGTGGAAGACCACCTCATTTATATGCACAAATGTCACTCATTTTCAAACTAGTCCGAGATTTGAATGACATATACCCATGTGCCAAATTTGATCAGAAATGTGGAGTAAATAGCAGTACCTTCACAACAGGCAACTGATTAATGTGACATCCGCACAAAGCATAAAAAAAAAGAGGACCACAGAAAAAAATGACTTGGTCATAAAACCAGATGAGCCAATAATGTGCCATTACAGGTGTCATTACAGGTGTCATTACAGGTGCCATTAAAACCAACAAATACAAAACAAAACATTATTCCAAGTTTTAAAAAAAATATAAACAATATGGACTTAGGAGTAGTTTGAAGAAAATATTGACGGACAAATGACACACATGCTCATACCATAAACTCACAAGGCAAGGCCTTATGGCCGGGTGAGCTAACAAGCACACAAACAAGTGATGCCTTACCATCCTCTATGGTGGGATGGGGGGTGGGGGGTGGGGGGGTGGGGTAAGGTGCGTTGAATATCAACTTGGGTCATTTTTCATTGTGACATTAAATTTCTGGCCAATTGACTGGATCAAGCTTATTCACAGTATTGTACAATGATGTAAATTGCTTCATTTCCTAAACATGACAGCTGTGTGAGAATGGTCCTAAACATGACAGCTGTGTGAGAATGTTCTAAAACATGATTGCTGTGTCAGAATATTCCCAAACATGACAGCTGTATGAGAATGTTCCTAAACATTATAGCTGTGTAAGAATGTTCCTAAACATTACAGCTGTGTGAGAATGTTCCTAAACATGACAGCTGTCAGAATATTCCCAAACATGACAGCTGTGTGAGAATGTTCCTAAAGCATTACAGCTGTGAGAATGTTCTTAAACATGATGGCTGTCAGAACATCACCAAACATGACAGCTGTGAGAATGTTTCCAAACATGACAGCTGTGAGAATGTTCCTAAAGATGACAGCTGTTAGAATGTTCCTAAACATGACAACTGTGTCAGAATATGCCTAAACATGACAGCTGTGTCAGATGGCTTGTGAACAATAATCTGCATGGGATGACCTATGGCTAATGCAATCTGACCAGTGACCAGGATGAACTGACCAGTCACCAGCACATGATCAGATGACATAAATGTCGGAACCTTGTTCAGCTGATCCATCACTGTGGTGGGTGCAGTGCCTCCTGCTCGGGAGTGTGTGAAACAGTCCAGAAAGTGATGGGTGTGGTGCAGTTCCTCCCTTGTAGGAGTGTGTGCTTCTCCTCCATCATGGGAGGATGCAACAAGCTACTCTAAACAAGAGTAGTGCAATGAACAATATTCTGAAAAAAGATTGATGGGTTATCAGCATTTGAAATTAAAAATGGAATGGAATAAACGTAACACCATGATTTAAATATTTATTGAAGAAAAGACCACAATGTGGTAAAACACTAGCAATAAGCAATATTTCTCATGTCACAACTTTCACACATGTCCACTCACATAACATTTTTGAAAAAAAGATGACCGTTCCACACATGGGCATGTGAATACAATTCTGCACTCAACGGGAGGATGGATTCACAGCATTAAAGGTTTTTCATCACTAAAGAGTGTAAGCTACAAAAGGATGGGTTGTGTATTATTGCTGTTAAACAATGGTGTATTGCACCCTAGTTATAATAGGAGTGAATAGTACTCCTCAAGATGAATACTCCTAAACTAAATACCATCACCTACACCAAAGACAATAACAACAATACCACCAAGACATCATCATCATTGGTAAAGAGATACCTATGTCTTGCTTATGTTGACAGATAAATCACAGATAATTACCATCTTGCTATAGTCCATTGATATACTCCTCTTGTAAGGTTCATTTATGCTGCCACTGGTGATGGCATCCCCATCTTTGTCCCCACTGTCTGTGATAACATTAATGGCCTCTTGGGAGGGGATAGACTGAAACTTCTGGAACTGGGCAAACTTATGCATTCTATCAGCAATGACAGCATTGGAATTCATATCCCCCTTCTTCACCCCTGCAGCCTGGAGAAATATATTAAGCAAAATCTAATGCATGTATGACACAATCAACTGCTCATGATGTAAAACTGGTCCACCGTGTTTCCTCTATTCTCTTAAGTTTATCTACACTGCTGTGTCTTGTGTTGAAATGGAACAGGAAGTGGATGTGAATGTTTTGAACTTAAAATGCTTGACAACACACACTGAAGTAATAAGCACAGCATGTACAAGGATTGACTTCTAGTCTTATGCTAAATTTGCCGAGGCTGTACTCTTTAAGACTAATATCCAGTCTTAGGATAAACAAGTTTGCCAATGTTGTCCTCTTCAAGTGTAATATCCAGTCTTAGGCTAAACATGTTTGCCAAGGTTGTCCTCTTTAAGTGTAACGTCCAGTCTTAGGCTAAACATGTTTGCCATGGCTGTACTCTTTAAGATCAATGTCCAGTCTTATGCTAAACATGTCTGTTAAGGCTGTACTCTTTAGGAGTAATGTCCAGTCTTTTGCTAAACATATGTTCTGAGGCTGCAATCTTGAATTTCCAGCTTTATGCTACACATGAGTGTGCTGAGGCTATAAATCATAATATCCATGTACATTCTTATTTTAAATACACGTGCCACAGCTGTAATCTTAAGATTAACTTCCATTCTTTGCATGTGAACTGTAGCTGTAATTTTAAGACCAACATCATTCTATTGCTAAACATATATCCTAAGGTTGAAATCTTAGCTTGCACCTCCAGATTTACTCTAAACATATGCACTGAGGTTAACTTTCAGTTTTATATTCAACATATGCTGAGACTGTAATCTTGCAATTAAATTAACTTCCATACTTAACTTAAACATATGCATTGAGTTACTATTAAATACCATGCTTATACTAAACATATGCATTGAGTTACTATTAAATACCAAGATTATACTAAACACATGCATTGAGTTACTATTAAATACCAAGCTTATACTAAACACATGCACGGAGTTACTATTAAATACCATGCTTATACTAAACACAAGCACTGAGTTACTATTAAATACCATGCTTATACTAAACACATGCACGGAGTTACTATTAAATACCATGCTTATACTAAACACATGCACTGAGTTACTATTAAATACCAAGATTATACTAAACACAAGCATTGAGTTACTATTAAATACCATGCTTATATTAAACACATGCACGGAGTTACTATTAAATACCATGCTTATACTAAACACAAGCATTGAGTTACTATTAAATACCATGTTTATACTAAACACAAGCATTGAGTTACTATTAAATACCATGCTTATACTAAACACATGCACGGAGTTACTATTAAGTACCATGCTTATACTAAACACATGCACTGAGTTACTATTAAATACCATGCTTATACTAAACACATGCACGAAGTTACTATTAAATACCATGCTTATACTAAACACATGCACGGAGTTACTATTAAATACCATGCTTATACTAAACACATGCATTGAGTTACTATTAAATACCATGCTTATACTAAACACAAGGGCTGTAACCTTAAGATTAACTAAAGATAAACATATGCACTGAGAAAGTAATTTTAATGTGCCAACTCATCTGAATTTATTGTAATGTTTCTTAACAACAGACATAATTCAAGATTTAATTATTAATTTCCATTTTAATCCAAGAATTATCATAAATGAATACAAAGGAGATAAATACTGGTTAAATTAATTAACTTGTATAGGTTGAGCAACATGACCTTGACATTTAACCTGTCAGTGAATTATACATCAAAATATGCATGTTAAGCAAAATTTCATTCAAACCTTGACACTCCTGATAAAACTAATGCTTGAATATACTTACATCTTTGGATGAAGCCCTAGGGGGCACAGCTGGTGGTGCAGACAGGCCTCCTACAGAGAAAATTGGATAGTAAATTTATTAAGGAACAATAATACTTGTGAATGGCACATTACATGCCCTCCCATGTTTAATATTCTTCTAGTAGAGTTTAGCTGACTCAGAAGATTATTGACCAATGAGTCATGATGACTATGACATTAATGTACATAAATCATTATTTCCTTTTCAGACATACCAAAATCCATGATCTCTGACCCTTACACTCCAGAATCAATAGGTTTCTTTCTTACCTAAGTGCAAACCATCTTCAAAGTTTGGTAAAGGAACTTGCTTGAGAACAAGCGTTATTCTGCAGAACCCATTTTTCTGAGCCAAGATAACCTTGACTTTTGACTTTTGATCCAAAATCAATAAGCTTCTTCCATACTTTAAGTGCAAACCTCCAAACTTTGATCAAGACAAGCAGTCTACAGCTAAAGTTATTGTGTAAAAAAACATTCTTCTTCTTTCAGTCACAGTGAACATTACCACTGTGCATGTCATCCACAAATTTTGGTGAAGGTATATAGTCAATGCCTGAAATTTGTTGCCAGAAACCATTTCTCTTCTGTCAGTCTCAAGATTATGACTTTAAAGGCAAACTAAGTTTGGTCCCCATCTGTGTTGCTGAAATAATCTTAACAGGCTGAAATCATTTTTCTTACTGCAGTTATTATGACCTTGACCTTTGGACCACAACATCAATAGACTTCCTTACCACAAGTGCATCTCATCTACAAAGTTTGACTTGGGTACATGATGAAGAACTAATGTCATTGTGTGGAAATAATATTTCTTCCTTCAGTTAGTGACCCTGACTATAGATCCTTTTATCACAAAATCAACTGAGTTCTTCCTTACCCCTAAAGCAAGCCATTTGCAAAGTTTCATGGTGGAAAACTCAAATTATTGTGCAGAAACCATTTTTTCTTCATTAAATCAATGACCTTGACCTTGGACCTGAAATTAATAGGGTTCTTTCTAACTCCACATGCACCTCATTTTCAAAGTCTGTTAACATCTGATGGTGGGGAATAAGTTATTTTGCAGAAAGTTGTTTTTTTTTACTCTTTTGGACCCCAAATTGATTGGGTTGTTCATTACCATAAGTGCAAACTATTCACACAGTTTTGTAACTCAAGATAATGGACAACTTGAGCTACTGTGTGGTATGAAATTGGTGACAATAAGACAGATGGGTAGCATCAAAATATACTCAGCCTTTATGCATATCAGAAGCAGAAGTCGAACGATTTAAAAGAAATATACCGGTAAGTCATCTCTTTAAACTTCAACTTTAGAATTATTTTCTTCCTAATACTTGATATACCACATTAACTCATATATAACATTCTCCCAAACTCAGCATTAATCAATCTTGCCATCCTTTTAGACACCCAATGAATACATAAAATACATCCACAATAGCTGTGTGAATGCAAATGAGTCCACTGGCCGTCCATGAATAATTCCATGCAGACACAGACCAAACTTGACCCTTCCCAATGGTCAGACTGGTCTGTATTTGAATGCAATCCCTATGTTGGTTCTTGATGGGAAATAAAACCTAGTCAATTATCTTAAAAAGTCCAAATTTTGCCTGCCCAAATATGGGGCAGAATTTGCCGACTGATATTTAATAAATGTGTTACTTGCTAAGTTGGTTAGAATAATTATCTATTTGTAAGTCAGGTAGTCATTATTTATTATTACATTCATATGTCTCCATTAGACACTTTATCCCACAACCCTATTGTTTCCAAAATCAAAAATGTTATTCAGACAAAATTACAAAACATGTTATCATTATGTCGGTCCTGAATAAATTCTAAGCTAGCAGTTTTTAAAGTTGTGGCTAATCATACAGTGAAAATAAAATGAAATTTAATTATCATGGAGGTGTGTCCCATTTTGGTTCTATTCATATACTCTCATATGAATTAAGCCAATGGAAATGCAGCTTTCAAAAATTTGAAAGTAAATCAAATCATTTGGTACACATTCATGTTTTTCATCCACACTGCTCAGTCTCCAAACGTGAAGATATAAGACTTCAACTGATTAGTTGACATTAGCAATTATGGTAATAACATAGGTTACCAGAACATGACCCCTAAGCGGTCGCTGTCAAATCTTCATGTAGGATAGCGGAGATCTGATTTTAATCAGATTGTTTATACAAGGCCAAAGGAGCCAAAAATAGAAAAGTGCCTATTATTAGATAAACAAGACTAGTCTTAGTAACTGAGAACAGACAGTATGCCATAGGCTTGAGGGGGACAAATCCTTCCCAAGTCAAAACACAGATATGGGCATAATCTCTTTATGAAGCATGCCAAACAAAGCTGATTTCATCTCTGTCTTATTGGAAAACCTTCTGTATCACTAAGCATTCTACTCTAATGAATGATTCACCTTTCAAATCTACTGACATGCTACGGCCATGCTGTTGTGGTCGTGGTGGTGGAACTGGGGGCTCGTTAGTGGACTCAGTAACACCTTGCTCCAAAGACTGGGACTGACTAGATGCAACTGCAGACAGCAGTAGATTCCCAGGAAGAGCAGATGGCACTGAAATATATTCAAATTATTGCTTTACAATTTTCCTACAGGTCTCAATATTACATGGCAAATGAAAAGAGAGCTGTGTTTTTATTTTCTGAGGTGGGTCATTTTTTTTTATTTAATGTGGTTACACAGTCATATTAAATTACATGGTTATTACTACACTGATAGGTAAAATGCATTATCATGCAAGTATTGACTTAGTTTGGACGTTATCTTTCAGTTCAGAAGCAACTAACTAAACAAAGGATTCCTGGAGTGGTGGTATGTTCAGCTGCCAGACTTAAATACTGCACAAATTATGGTATTAAAAACTTCAAAAACACTCAAAAAATGACCAAATTGTCACTAACAGAGTTGAACAAAACTAAAGTTCCATGCTTGCATGCTCTAAATGTAATATTTTGTGACAATGAATTTACAGGAAATGCCACTTCATGCATCAAAAGCATGTATTTAGATTTGCATTCAATCTTCATTTGCTTCTGATATAAATTGCCGACACTTGATGCCAATATGCTAACATTTCATGCCAATATGCTGACAGTTGATTCCAGTATAAACTGCTGACATTTTTTATGCCAATATGCAGACAGTTGATGCCAATATGCTGACATTTTGATGCCAATATAAACTGCTGACATTTGACGACAGTATAAACTGCTGACATTTGATGCCTATATGCCGACATTTGAAACCAATATAAACTGCTGGAATTATATACCAATATAAACTGCCGACTTTTGATGCCAATATAAACTAGGTACCTATATAAACGGCTGACATTTGATGACAATATAAAATGCTGACATTTGATGCTAATATAAACTGCTGACATTTGATATCAATATAAAATGTTAACATCTGATGCCAATATAACTGCTAGAATTAGATACCTATATAAACTGCTGACATTTGATGACAATATAAAATGCTGACATTTTATGTTAATATAAACTGCTGACATTTCATGCCAATACATTTGATGCCTATATAAACTGCTGGAATTATATACCAATATAAACTGCCGACTTTTGATGCAAATATAAACTAGATACCTATATAAATGGCTGACATTTGATGCCAATATAAACTGCTGACATTAGATATCAAAAAAAACTGCTGATATTTAATGCCAATAAAATTGCTGATATTTGATATCAATATACACTGATGACTTTTGATACCAATATAAACTACTGACATTTGATACTAATACAAACTGCTGACATTTGATGCCAATATAAACTGCTGACATTTGATGCCAATATAAACTGCTGACATTTGATACCAAGATGCTTACATTTTATACCAATATAAACTGCTGATATTTGATACCAATATAAACTGCTATTTGATAACAATATAAACTGCTATTTGATACCAATCTAAACTGCTATTTGATAACAATATAAACTGCTGATACCAATATAAACTGATATTTGATAACAATATAAACTTCTGATATTTGATAACAATATAAACTGCTGACAATACAAATGGACAAGGACAAACATATTATGATAAAATATTAAAACTTCAGCTCTTAAAACATGAATGTCTTTGCAGACAGGTCTTGCTATTCAAGTGCAAGCAACAATATAAGTAGCAGAGATCATTCCACAACACCAAAAAAAGAAAAATGTTTGTTACATATATGTAATTAAACTGCTTGTGTGTTAGTTTTTTAAAAAAATTTTATTTTAATTTTATTTCATTACATTTTATTGTAATGATTATTTTCACCGGATTTGATATTTTCTTTTAGTAATGTTGTTTATCTAAGTCGTAAAAGGTGTTACATTAGCATTATTTTTAATTCACCCTGGTGCGCGGTAGTGTAAACGGTAGGCGAAAACGATTGGCTATTGTCAAAGTCATTTCGGTCTAGTCTGAATAGACAATGTTTTATTTTTAAATTTATTTCACAGAGAGAGAGTGGTTCTTTGATAGTGCTACGTGACAAATTTCATTTTTCCTATTGCGTTGTTCAAGTGTTAAGAGACCACGTGACCTATCTCGCAAGAACGGGATGATATTTTAGTTGGATTTAATATCCTTTCTGAGCGCTTGTCAGTCAGTTGTATTTTTGAAACCTTGAGGGCTGGAGAGGTTTCTATTGTTGAAACCAGATTGTTTTTGAAGTTCATTTGTTTTTGGAATTTAATAATTTATTCTCTAGAAAACCAAATGAGTGTACTGTTTTATAAAATTCTGGGAGAAAGAAATTCAGTGGAAATTTATTCTGGAATTATTCAGAAACATCAAATGTGATTCAATTGAGGAATTGTTGCTATTTGTACAACGACCACACCTGATGTCATCACCTTCCATATTGGAACGTCGTTGAGATTCAAACCTGGATTCTAATAGAACTATTCAGTGATAGGACTTGTATATTTTCATTCTTAGGATTAAATTTTGGATTATATTCACAAACCGTAAGTCTTATTTCCAATTTTTACATTGTTTTCTAGGGAAATAAATTATTTTATTAAAATATACAAAGCCTGTTGACTTCACTCTTTTCTCTTGTTATTATTGTACGAGCCTACATGTAACATGTTACAACATCTAAAGTTTCTCATCACCAAACAATGTTATTACTAGTGTGAGAAGTTGCTCAGACACTTATTATACAAGCATCTGCACTGCTTAAAAGCAAAAGATTGAAAGGCCCATACCAAATAGGTTAATAAGAATTCCTATTCAGTCCTGCAATGCACTGCTTCAGTATCATTTCTTATCATTTTGCAGAATTTACATTTATGTTAGTATTTAATACCTTTGAATATCTCACTGAAGGTGGAGGGGTCATAGTCTCTTCATAGACTAGGCTGGTTCTCATTTTTTTGTTTGGTCTTAAATTCATGAATACACCAATAAAAGTGGAGACTAGTCCTTGTTTTTTGTTGGGTATTAAATTCATGATTTGAAGCACTCATAAAATCCTTAATAATTGATAACCCACAAATAAATGACAAATTCACAGTAATGCCAAAATGTGTCTGCTACCTCACATCTAGTTCAAAAAATCAGCTCCCAAACATATACTGGTGTATTGGGCAATTTAGGTTTTGATCTCAACTACTGATAAAACTATTGTTGTAGACATACTTTTCCACATCATGTGAATGCACATACTGTTTTTAGACTACATCACATCACAAAGAATGCAACTTCTATTTCAATCAAACAGACTCCGATTCACAGCCCATAATAATAACCAAATTTCATATATTGTGAAGTGAATTTTTCTAACATTTCTGGCATGATTTTGGATGGGACTTTAAATATATAAAATAACTGCTCCAAAGATGCATCACATACTTGTGTTATGTATATCTATATTGTGTGTTTAACTTTTGTTCAATATTATAGATAATGGTCATTTGAAAGCAATACATTACATGGCTAATTTTTATCCATGATTGTAGATTAATACTTAAAGATCATATCTGTAAACATGTTTACATGGATTTGAGTTAAGGACATTGGTTTTCCCTCTGGAAAAAACCATGGTCTACCTGATCTTTGTTAGGCAGTTTCCTAAAATTTAAGTAAACAGACCTCACCTTGTTTATGAATCTGATGGAAAATTCTACTGTAAATGTCCATGGTCCAGGATATATTGTTGTGTTAAAAGTCTTTATGGAATCAAGTTTTGTTGTGTTAAATTATAATTTGCTAGGAAAGATTTATCTAAATTATTTATTGGAATTACAAAGTACTCATTAATATTTTGGACAAAATGCTATTTTGGGATCATTGTGAATTCATTCAAAGACAATCTGGATTATATTATTATGATACATCAAACCACTGGCACATCAGCACATTCATGATTGGAAAACCACTCAAATTCTTTCTGAACAATCTATATTTTTTGAACTCGTGATAGAACTTTATGGATTATTTGGGATTTAATTTACAATACTGAAAGTTTTTGTTAAAATTTTCATTTTGCATTCTAGGGAATTAAATTATTTTACTGACTTTTATAAATCCTTTTTTGTTTGATTTTTCTGTTACTTAGGTAAGACCATAGAGTTGTAGCACTTGTACATGTTTTTTGGGGGTGGGTGGGGTGGGGGTAAGTGAATATTTAAATGCTCTTATGCAGGATGCATTTTAGTTTGAACCCTTGCACCCATGACCCTTTTTCTTTATATCTGGTAGAAGAATGCTCCTTCTGTGGCGCCCATAGGGCATTTAATAAAGCCCCAAGAAAGTTCTTTCTGTAGCATCCATAGGACACTTAAAAAAAACCATGAATGGTCTCTCTATGGTACACATAGGACACATAATAAAACTCGAGAAAGGTCCCTCTATGGCACCCATAGGACACAATAAAAACCCAAGAATGGTCCATCTATAGCACCTATTGGACACATAATAAAAACCCAAGAATGGTCCCTCTATGATACCCAATGGACACATAATAAAGACATGATTATTTTAGTGAATAAGGAAATTGTAGAAAACTACGATGTTGTCTATGCCTCTAGAACAATTCAAAGTAAACATTGCTGAAAAACTGAATATTTATTGCAAAAATTAATAAATCAATGATATGAGTAACTGAATTTGATGTTAACTGTTGTGTAAGTTGTAATAGAAAAGCTGTAAATAAAGTGGGATGATTCAGCTTACACTATAGCTGATATTGTGAAAACCATTGTGCTGACATTTTACTGATAAAAATGGGAAGTGTTGATAATGATGCCTACAAGTTTCTGGCTACACTACTGATATAATAGGCAGGAAAACTGAGTGGGATGTAAACACCCTGGCAAGAAATTTAGCACTGGGGGCCAGTAAACATGTTCTCATAAATCGTAGGACGATTCGCAGTCTTACAAAGGAATATACACTTACCACATTCACATACACTAGTGAATAATGAAAACATGACATGAGGGATTGTTTGTTAATTTTTTTTTAAATCCGAAATTTTTCCTAAAATTTGGTTTGTCCCAAATATGTTTCATATGATTCCTTTGGCTGCCGCATTGGCATATGTGATATGTGCCAACATATGATCAAAAGATCATAAATTATATTTGTAATATTCACCATTAACTTGGGGCATATACAACTGGTTTATACAAAAAAGATAATTCTGTAAAACTATTATGCATATTTAATTTGTACTGTGTGTTTCATATTTGTCCATAATTGAGGGTAGAGGTTTGGCCTACCTGACTTTTCTCATGTGTTTGGCATGTTTATTAAGTTATAAATAAATTCTTTATTGATGTCTGAGTCTGGGGTCTGGCCTCATTTAATGGTTTGGAGTGTTCTGGAGGCGAGCTTGTGACCTGCATCCTGGTCATTTTGTTGTGCCTTAGGTTTATGTGTAGGGTTGTGGTAGGCAGGATTGTTTATTCCCATTGTGGGTTCGGTCTGTGAAGTCATTTGCTGTTGTATTCAAATGTCTTGAAGGGAACTATTTATTCAAATTATTCATTACTAAATTATTCAAATCATTCATTACAAAATGTGCCCACTGGCTTTGGACTAAGATACTATTTTGAAATTACTGTGAATTCATTCAAAGACATTTTGGATTATATCATTGTGATACATAATGACTGTTTGTACATCAACCTATTCAAGACTATTGGTACATGAACACATTCAAGACTATTTGAATTCATTCCAAATATTCAATACTTTTGGACTTGTGAAAGAACATTTAGGATTATTTGGGACTTAATTCACAATACTGCAAGTTCCTTTTCAATTTTCACTTAGTATTTTATGGAAATAAATTGTTTGCTGAATTTTACACAAACTTATTGGCTTCACTTCTATTTCATTACTTTGTTTAAGAGCATAGACTCATAACACTATTTAGTCATGTACAATGAAAACACACTGTTAATATCACTAAAGGCATTACAAGATTCCTCTGGAATTCCCATAAATTCCTACCAACTACCATACATTGGAAACTACCAACACAGCAGTAAAGTGAAAAAGTACCGTGGTAGGTACCACTGAAAAAAAATACTGCAGTAAACTGGTATACCGGTACTACCATGCACCTCTAACATGCACAACATGTATTTTGCTAAATGAACCCCAAAACTGACCTGGAACGAAAACTATATTTCTGTGTGATTTTCTAACATAAATGTGATGATATGCCCACTATGCATTATTGACTTTATTCATAACTTATTGAAGACTCTAATTTATTTGAATGTGTATATCAAAGGTATGTGATAACATATTAACACTCTGAAAGGAAACAAATTATCCTTTCCATGAAATTTGGACATCCTCTGATTATGAATCTACCTGGGCCTTTCTTTGGGACAGGCCGTGGCCGGCCCTGTAAAGTGTTGATGATTTCAGAATTGGACGTAAGAGTGGACTTGGTTCGTTGTTTGGTAATTGGCACAGAAGTTTCTATCATATCATGCAAATCGGAGTCACCTGGAACAGGATCTGTAAGACCAAACAGCGGCATCACAACAATAAAATGGCCAGGCAAAGCATGTACAAGACAAATAAACAGTCACATAAAAAGTGTCAATGTTCATTATTCATGCAACTGGATGCTGACAGAAAAAGGTAAAAGTGAAAGCATAAGTGGAACAACAGATGCAAAATATCTGTATCTCAGACTGAAATATAAACAGAACACTAACCAGACTCTACTTATTATGGTTTGATCTTAGTTACGGATGTCTCTCACAAGCATCTAGCATTCGATCCAAATAAACTTGTCATACATATACAGCACATACATGTGTTTCAGTGTGTGTATATGTGTTTGTGTGCATTAGTTTGTGTGTGTAAATTAATACATCTGCAAACATGTTCTACCAATGACAAAAATATATCACGCAAGCGGCAGAGATTTTCTTCCAGGCTTCTGTATAATGTCCATAAAGGAAGCTTTCAGTGTTGTTTCTTCTTCTTAGATCAAAATGATAATCTTGTATTTGCAATGAATGTGAAGGTCGCACTAAATTTGTGCTGCCATCTCTGCATTTTATCATTGGCCATTGAATATCATAAGCTCAAGATAATTATGTCAATTAGCCCTTATTATGTGTATTGTAACAAGTTGTTACATTAACAATCAAAATAATGTGTTTATTGTTTTGCACATCTTTGATGGATATATCAACCAAATGAAATAAAGATGTCCCGTCACCAAAACCAAATACTGCTATTTTATGCAAAAGATTAACATGCATATAAGTACCATGGAGTTACAACAAAGCCAAGCATATCTGATTTACACAAATCATGCAATTTATATACATAAAGCCATCACGTAAAAAGTTTGAACATTCAGCTCAAAAGTACAAAGTCACACAACATGGAAGCCTTTTTGACCAGTCTGAAAGCTAAAATATTTAAATTACAACGAAATCTTTTTGTTTTGGTAGGTATATGAACAATCTGCAGTATATGAAAGTTTTCAAAAGGCCTCGTCATTTGTAACTTATCATTAAACAGCAAACTGTCATGGGCAATCAAACTCAAGTTATCTCCTCCTTCTCACAGAAATAGACACTAAATTGTAAACAGCCCTTGGATAAATACATGTACACTGTGCCTCCTCTGCTGACTGGTCATCTATTTTAGTTACAACACCGTTCTCATAGTAATCATTTTTATCCAGGACTCCTCTATAAAATTACCAAAACTGTTACAGAATTACTGTTTTGTACATTTTATTTCATTAGTTCCTTATATATTTTGATAATGTGAGCTCAGGCAGCATGTTGTATATACTATACAAAGAATATATTGATAGATATTATACATTTATATTCTGCATATTGTAGACAAATTTTTTTTATTACATACCCATTTAATCTTACATGCTTAATCTGGTGTTCAATATAGCTGCTGATTATGTATTTCCATATCACAGAACCACATTCCAACTAATTAGGCATCTTCTTTCATATCTGTTCTTAGATATTTGAAGATGCAGTGAATCAAACTGTTATAAATTCCATGATGTTTTGAACTGTGTTCATACAGTAAAGCTAGAAATATTTAGAAAGTGTAAACAGGGAGTATGTAATAAATACAAAACTGCATTTGTGTTTTATTCTGAGTCAGGGTAAAGAGCTCATTCAATATGGACTTATCCACACATTCAGATTAATGGCCTTGAGGTATCCCAATCCTATATCAAACTAGATCTTTCCGCTGGCTCAAAACAAAACATGTATGCAATTTTGTTACGTATAATTTGCATTTTTATACTGTATATTGCAAAATGAATTGGTTCTGACAAGTAATGACTGCAAAAAGCCTGCAAAACTTATGACAGTGAAAAAGAAATAGATTTCATGAGATTATAATACATGGTTTTACATGCAATACCATCCATGTCCACCTTGTGCGATATGATACAATCAGCAAATCAAAGTACTGAAAATACTACATACTATTATTAGAGAAATTTCCTAGAAACCTATGAGTCATATCAGGATATGCTAATGATTTTATATCCTAGATAAGGATATAACCTTGAAAGCTTCTATATTTTCTAACATTTAAGTGTGTATGTGTGTCTGTGTGTGTGTGTGTGTGCACTTCATGGCATAACAACACTTTTAAGGTAATACATTACATCGGGCCAAATTAAGTAGGGGAAGTGCCTTGCCCAGTTACACACAATACTAAAACTGATCATGATCTTATGATTGGATCAAACCCGCACCCTACTGGTCACAAATCAAATGCTATACCACTGAAATTATTCCAATCTCTTTCTCAACCTCATGTGAAAAATATCAAATCTGCAGCAAACCCTGACTTTATTTTCCATTCACCTGTCCATCAGCCTTTTCTTAAATCAACAACACAATCATCAACAATACCTAGAGGATGTTGAGGGTCCTAAACCACCTTTTTTACAGAAGACTGACTAAGAATTAAAGGTAAAATCTTCAGTTATTGCAGCATGCTGTTATTGTATATAAAAGCCCAGCTGCCCAAGGCATGCTACCTGAAAATGCCCTACCCCTGTCCCTCCCCTCAGGGGGAGTAGAATGTCCAGTGGGGGACATTCTCATTGGAACTGGATGGACTATTTTAGCTTCCTGAAAAATAAAGAGGAATAATTTTTAATTATTTTACATCATCTTTACAGCAAGTTCTAAAAACTTCTAATAAACACTCTCAAATAATATTTAGAATTCAGTGTTAATTTTCTCATCAGAGGTACATTTATAGGGTATATTTCTTCCCTAATGAAGTAGTTTAATGATCCAGTTGACTGGTGTTACTGGAGTATCAATATATAAAGCTTGTGTGGTTTCATCTTGACAACAATTCACATCTGAATTCATAAGTTCCTTAAGTACCATACATGCACCAAGATTAAGTTGTCTTCCTTTGAACTGTATGCATTTTCTATTTATTAAAACATACTTGGGAAAAGACAAGACACAAAAATAACAGATCTTTACACTTAATGCTATTGTTGAAAACTAAAATCCTGACTTCGGTAAATGCTTTCCAAATGAGACCCATCAGAAGATTTTAAACAAAAATGAACAAGACAATAGCTGCAATGCAAATGTGAATGAAATGCAAATACAGAATGAACAAATTATTTACAAAAAGTTGATTTAGCAGCATTATTCATTTTGAGGCTGCAAGTCATAAAAGCTAATAAAAACCCAAGTTAAACCTACAGGATCTGAAGCATCTGGTTTCTGGAATTCAAAGTTGGCAGGTTTAATTCCTGGGGAGGACATGTCACTCGAGGTCAGAGGTGAATCCTGCAAAAGCACCTGTGCCCAATTAGCGGCCTGGGCATCTGGCGAGGAGGTGGGTGTTGCCCGCTTCAATGTACTGCCTGGGGGCAAGTCACGCGAGAAGGGAGAATCTGAAATAAAATCGGTAAAATTTGTTTAATGCAATTTAGTCTTCAGAAGACTAATTTTCTAGAACATTTTTGCCCAGAAAGGTAATCCAGCCACAGCATGAAACTGGACTAAAATGGGGTAAGTCTGTCCATCCTAATTTTAAAAAATTTAAACAATAATATTATATGTTTGCCCCATGTTTAATAATCTTCTAGGCAGATAACTGAAATTTATGTACAGAAAGCATTTTTCTTTCCTCAAGTTACTGTGCAGAAATCAATTTTCTATTTTTCAGTCACATTCACTTGAACTTTTGAGCCTGAAATTGATAGGATTCTTTCTTACCATAAGTGCAAACCAACCACACAGTTTGATAACTGTACATGGTAAACAAGTTAAGTTACTTTGTGGAAACAAAACTAGTAAAAGACAAACACATGATCATGACACTACACACTGCCTTTAGGCAGGCATACAAAAAAATTAGCATTATATAGAAAACTGAATTTAAAAAATGACAATTCCCTCTAAATTTTAATTTCAAAAGTATCTAAGACAGAAATAAAAATGATAAATATTACATTGACATTAAATTAACAACGTCTCTTAGATATATATTGATATGAACCATTACAGACTTCAACATTATCCTGAATTTAAAAATATTCCAATAACATCATAAAGTGAAGAAAAACAAAAGAATGAAAAATACAAATGAGTGGAAAGTTAAAATGCGCATGTTGCCAAATAACTGTTTCCTTTTTGCTGGTTCTTTCATAAATTGATTTGATATGGTTTTAGATACATCTGCCTTTGAAACATCCTGTCTAAATGTAATTTACTCAGCATACCATTGGAGAAAGCTGTATATGGCATGAGAGCAAATGGCAGTCTATCTGGGATTTCTATTTCATTCCTCCGCAACACAACTAAATGCATAGCAATACAAAATTCTTCAATGTTCAAGGCTCCATCTTGATTGATATCCGACAACTGCCTGTAAAATAAATAAAGGAAAAAATAACTAATTTTTTTTTTTTAAATTTTAAACATGAGAATGGATGATTTATAATGAGGAGCACAAGACCTGAAATTTCACACACACATTGCTTTGTTATAACATACTTGAAACTGATATCATATAAAGTAATACCAGATTACAGAAAACAGATCAAGAGGCTAAAGTGGGCTTGAGGTTACTTAACTGATCATCAACATTTACCCAAAATCCAAATGCAAGGGCAATTCACAAAGAAATATGCATTAGTTTGATTTGTGCCAATATTTCAACATTTATCCATTTTCAGTAACGTCACTGATAAGATGGTTAGTATAGATGTGAAAGGCCTTTATGCCAGGAAGTAATGTCTCATTTGGTAAAATTTTGTTCAAAAAAAGTTCAGTTTACTATCATTTAGAAAATGTGCTTGTTTTTGGAATTTTAACACAGCTTTTAACAATTTTAGTTATATTGCTACACTGTCTGAATTGTAGCATATATAGCACTGGGGCATCATGTCTCAGACATGTGGCATCCTGTCCCACCCAGTCACATCATCCTGACACCAGGCTGACCAGTCCTAACAGAAACCTCTTAATGCTGAGCACCAAGCAAGGCAGCTGCTAGTATCATTTATGTAAATCTTTGGTATGATCTGGCCGGGGTTCAAACCCATGACCTGCATCCAAGGCAGATGATCTAACCACTTAGGCCACCAGAGCAGTTTTAGGAAATGTACCCATATTAGAAGGCAAATCATAATCCCTCTTTGGTATTTTTGTTAGAAGTCATTTTATGGTTTTTCTATTTTTAGTAACAGTGGCCACATTTGTTGACAGATTGGCATCATCTGTAAAAACTTGAAAGGCCTTTTTGATAGGATGATAACTGTGAATTTTGGTTGATATCTGTCCAGTGGCTTTTTAGAAGCCGAAAATAGCTGCTGGTCAAGAATGAATCATGCACGACACAAAGGCACCACATATGCTGGACCATACCTTAAGTTCATATGAACATCTATAGCCAACTGAGAAAAAAAATACATTTGCATAAATGTATTATGGGTTTCCACAGCAATGAACTTTGAATCTAAAGTCTCAAAACTATAGAACATTTTATCATTGTAGTATCAAAAATGAATTAAACAGGTATTCAGCAGTATCAACCCCTACCAATGTGAAAATGGAATGTCAGCTTTAAACAAGAGGCTTTTGTGGCCCTCGAAATCACTCACCTGAGAAGATGACATAAGTCAGTTTGTGAATGCAAATTCATTCATGTACTGAAGTTGCCAAAAGGAAAGAAAAGCTTGCAGCATAATGTAGCTGTATTGGTTATAAATGTTGGTGTACAGCTATCCATTTAGGAAAAGTAGCCATAAGATTTTTAAGATGACCACTATGTCAGCCATACTGTATGTCAGATCAACATCACAGTCATTCAGTACCACCCAGACATAATAGTCATTTGGTGAAAACCCCACGAAGCCTCGGCCAAGATGTTTGAAGAAAAATTGATAAAAAGATTTGTTGGCTATGTTAGCAGTCTGAATGGCACAATTTTCATCTAAAAACAAACATTTATGAGTTTTTGAGTGAAAACCCCATGTACATGTAGACAACACCACCATCTCTTCAGAATAATTAGCAATCTGAGTGACCTTTAAATCAGCAAATGGAAAAGCAGTTTTCAGACATTTTGAAAGCGAATCAAATCGTTCAGCACACAATGATGTGCTTCAGCCATACTACTTAGTCTCCCATATGCGAAAGATATAAGACTTCATCTGATTGGCTGATAAAATTAGCAATTATGGTAATAACATAGGTCACCAGAATATGACCCCTAAGTGGGTGCTGTAAGATCTTCACTTATCTTTAATGAGACTGGAGGAATTAGTACCAATTTCAATATGGCCACTTTAATGAGACTGGAGGAATTAGTACCAATTTCAATATGGCCACTTTAATGAGACTGGAGGAATTAGTACCAATTTAATATGGCCACTTTAATGAGACTGGAGGAATTAGTACCAATTTCAATATGGCTACACATTCAGGATGAGCAGTGATAAGATTTTCAAGATGGTTACCACAGCTGGATGTACAAGGGTATGTCTCGACAGCCAACATTTTCATTTAGAATTATGGTGGCCACTTTAGATAAAAGATTGGCATGATTCTGACTGGAAATGTTTAGTCCTTTAGTGATATACAGATATAAATAAAAGAAGCAGTGGTAACAGGATTTTCGAGTCACATTTGACTTTATTGGATGTCTGACTGGTACCATTTCAAATTGGTCCAACTAGATAATATGAGAAGCGTTGTGGTTAAAACCAAATGTATATAAAACAATC
The DNA here is from genome assembly GCA_016617855.1 of Megalonaias nervosa. Lineage (NCBI taxonomy): Eukaryota > Metazoa > Mollusca > Bivalvia > Unionida > Unionidae > Megalonaias > Megalonaias nervosa. The sequence goes on from JAECUM010053616.1 coordinate 59,585, forward strand.
GTTTCAGTAAATATAACAAACTCAGGCCATACTGTTGAGTACTGAACCATATTCCTAATGAACTCTAACAAACCAAACATCAGGGATCGTCCTGGGCTTCGCCAATGTCACAAATTGCGATTTTTTTCCCTTACTGGTGACAAAATATATCATCTGGCGATTTTTTTGGCGACAGCCTTTTTGGCTCTTTAATTTGTACACACAATCATGGATTTGGAGTGGAGAAATTCGAAGGGACCACGAAAAGAAGCCACAAATTTGGATACACAATGCACTGGAATCTATCTGTTACATAAACAAATCCTTTGTTCGTATTGACAAACCCATCTTTACAGTGCATTGTTACATCATAATCCACTTATGTTGATATCTGGCCCGAGTACTATATGCTGTGATACACTCAATCATGCTTCCAGACTATACCTACAATCGACTGACCTCTGAAGACGTGAACAGAAACAACTACAATTAATTGAACAATGGCTAATCCTTCTGTTGTTTATTTTAAATATACCAAAAAAATAGTTTTGTTGAAACTTCAGAGAAACCCGATTATCTTTGAAGTACTGATTGCTGTGTATAAATACAAAGCAAATGGAAAAAATCTGAAGTACTGATTGCTGTGTATAAATACAAAGCAAATGGAAAAAATCTCAATCAGAATTATATACTATCAAAAGTGCAACTTTATCATGGGTAAACGTAAGTTAGACATTGCGTATTCATCGTCTCATCCTAAGAGTAAGTTAACAAAATTAACAGCATTTTGGATTTAGTGCAAATTCATCAGACAATACAGTCACTGAACCTGATGTTATACCTGACAGTCCAACATCATCAACATGTAGTGATGGTAGTAATGCTTCAAGTGCAACACCACATCATGATGAACGGGTCAAAAGTTCCCAAAAATTTCTCGACAGCTTGAAACTTGAGCGTCCGTGGTTGAGATATGATACAAAGTTAATGCAGATGTTTTGTGATATATGTATAAAGGCACAAGTCGTCCATTCATTTACAACTGGTTATGATATTTTGAAGAAGGAGTGTCTCATCAAACATGAATCCAGGCGGGGAAGTAATATCTGTTAATTTTGTTCATTCATCTTTTACTTTTGCCATCAAATCCCGTGTTATGACTCCAGGGACTTAAACTACGCAACAAGAAATAGCAAAACAAACAAGTTTTACGTAATTGAAAAAAATTTATTTCTCAAAATACAGGAGTGAAAGAATTACATTCACTTACAGCATAGTGAATGAATTCCTATTTCCTAAAAGTCATTTCAATTCCAATAGTTTCAAAAATTCCGAATACGTTCCAATGAAAAATGCCCCTTCTTTGTTTAAGTTTCAAACGTACAGAAAGATTTCCATAGAACTCAAATAGTCGCTGAATAAATTTATTTAATACCGTACAGTTATTCTAGCGTGTCATGCCAAAAATAAATCTTTTCACAAACCAAGCTGGGAGATTGAATCCGAAAACAAGCAGATGGGGACCTACCATCGGGAATTTTTTTGCGCCATATTTAAGCATCGTCTTCACTAAATATTAACAGATTTTTCGGGTCCTGTACACATTAAATTCTCCAAGGACACACCGTTTCTCCCTGTGGAGTGCGTTATTCACACACACACACGTGCCCAATTTGATAGTCTGATCAGCTGTGCCGAAACTGCACAATAAATGAAGGTAAGACTCGAGCCTCTTCGACATACTTCAAAGAAACCGCCTGTCCTACAGTGAGTAAAAGCACTAGCAATTGATTGACAAATAAACAATGCCCATTTTTGTTATAACTAGCAATGCCTAAAAATGGGTGTGAATTTATGTTAACAGTTCAAATGTGGTCTCAAGCTACCATACATGTGATAACAATTTCCCACATTTTATATCCCACCTTATTTCCTTATTGAAAATTCTTATATGCATACAACACTGCTTACTTAACAACATATTTATTCCGAATTAGTTTTTTGGGGGCACATATGCTCCGTAATATGTTTCTTTATTCCTTCTTTTAATTTCATGATGGTAATTAATGCTTATATATACGGTACATTAATGCCAGGTGTTGACTCATGTAAGTTTCATTGGTGGGAATGGAGATCCTAGTTTGCTTATCGAGAAAAAAATCTACAGCATTCAGTGATCACTTGAGATATAGGAAGCAATTCACTAAAAGCAGAGCATGTAAAGCGTGGCAAAAATAAATTTCTGAACTCCTGGTTGACGGGGTTGTACTTTGTGAAGCTAGCCATTAAAAATAGGTGGGCGGGGGGTATTTAATTCCTAAATTCATGAAATCGATGGTCGCATTATACATCACTTATCTTACATTGCAAAGTATGATCATAGGGTGTTAGTATTAAAATGTCATTAAAGTTCCTTACAAAACTATTAGTCGGAAAATAATGTACATAATATAGATTTGCTTTAATACCTGATGTTTCTATTAAAAAAATGAGAGAGAGAGAGAGAGAGAGAGAGAGAGAGAGAGAGATCAGGAAAGTAGGTATGTTACATTTGATAATGCATTTATTTCAGGTGACAACAGTCATACTTATGCACTAACGGTGATACCAGATGGAAAGTCCATGGAGGTAGTGCAAAACAGTCATGTAATGATTTATTTTGTAATATTATGGCTGTATAGCTTGTTGTCAATAAAGTAATAACTATCCGATTTTTTTTCAATTTTCATTGCATTTTACATTAACAGATTTGGAAAAATATTCACTACTTGTTCTGGCGACACTTTTTGAAAATTGGCAACAAAATATTGAGGTTGGTGATTTTTTTGGCGACAACTTTTTGAAAGCCAGGACAGTCCCTGAAACATGGTAACAAACACATTTTCTTACATGTCTAAGTTTATAGGTTCAAAAGATACATGTAAGAATAGTACAAAATTCTTGACATGACCATGACATGCTATCATAGATAAATAATAATTTGTCTCAGGTAATATCAAGATATACCCATATGCTAAGTTTGGTTAAATCTGCAATTAATATTTTGGGGAAGAAAAAAGGTGGCATCATTCAAGGTATTCTAATATATCCTCGAGCAGGGATTTGAATTTTTTTTAAAATCCATCCATATTTGTGTGTCATCATGCTTACAAGCCATTACAGTTAAAAACCCAAGTCAAGACTTATCACCTTAAAATCAGTATCAAAGTGCTGGCTATCAACTTATTCATGCAACTAAATGCAATGTCTGGTTAAAATTTAATAGTGATAACAAGATTTTTAAGTTTTTTGCCATGGTTGTGTGTCATCATGCTTACAAGCCATTACAATTAAAAACCCAAGTCAAGACTTATCACCTTAAAATCAGTATCAAAGTGCTGGCTATCAACTTATTCATGCAACTAAATGCAATGTTTGGTTAAAATTTAATAGTGATAACAAGATTTTTAAGTTTTTTTGCCATGGTGGCCATGCTGGCTGTATTTACATTTAGAAAACCAACTAAATAACATTGGCATCATCTGTAAAAACTTGAAAGGCCTTTTTGATAGGATGATAACTGTGAATTTTGGTTGATATCTGTCCAGTGGCTTTTTAGAAGTCGAAAATAACTGCTGGTCAAGAATGAATCATGCACGACACAAAGGCACCACATATGCTGGACCATACCTTAAGTTCATATGAACATCTATAGTCAACTGAGAAAAAAAATACATTTGCATAAATGTATTATGGGTTTCCACAGCAATGAACTTTGAATCTAAAGTCTCAAAACTATAGAACATTTTATCATTGTAGTATCAAAAATGAATTAAACAGGTATTCAGCAGTATCAACCCCTACCAATGTGAAAATGGAATGTCAGCTTTAAACAAGAGGCTTTTGTGGCCCTCAAAATCACTCACCTGAGAAGATGACATAAGTCAGTTTGTGAATGCAAATTCACTCATGTACTGAAGTTGCCAAAAGGAAAGAAAAGCTTGCAGCATAATGTAGCTGTATTGGTTATAAATGTTGGTGTACAGCTATCCATTTAGGAAAAGTAGCCATAAGATTTTTAAGATGACCACTATGTCAGCCATACTGTATGTCAGATCAACATCACAGTCATTCAGTACCACCCAGACATAATAGTCATTTGGTGAAAACCCCACGAAGCCTCGGCCAAGATGTTTGAAGAAAAATTGATAAAAAGATTTGTTGGCTATGTTAGCAGTCTGAATGGCACAATTTTCATCTAAAAACAAACATTTATGAGTTTTTGAGTGAAAACCCCATATACATGTAGACAACACCACCATCTCTTCAGAATAATTAGCAATCTGAGTGACCTTTGAATCAGCAAATGGAAAAGCAGTTTTCAGACATTTTGAAAGCGAATCAAATCGTTCAGCACACAATGATGTGCTTCAGCCATACTACTTAGTCTCCCATATGCGAAAGATATAAGACTTCATCTGATTGGCTGATAAAATTAGCAATTATGGTAAAAACATAGGTCACCAGAATATGACCCCTAAGTGGGTGCTGTAAGATCTTCACTTATCTTTAATGAGACTGGAGGAATTAGTACCAATTTCAATATGGCCACTTTAATGAGACTGGAGGAATTAGTACCAATTTCAATATGGCCACTTTAATGAGACTGGAGGAATTAGTACCAATTTCAATATGGCCACTTTAATGAGACTGGAGGAATTAGTACCAATTTAATATGGCCACTTTAATCTGACTGGAGGAATTAGTACAAATTTTCAACATGGCCACTTTAATGAGACTGGAGGAATTAGTACCAATTTCAATATGGCTACACATTCAGGATGAGCAGTGATAAGATTTTCAAGATGGTTACCACAGCTGGATGTACAAGGGTATGTCTCAACAGCCAACATTTTCATTTAGAATTATGGTGGCCTTTAGATAAAAGATTGGTATGATTCTGACTGGAAATGTTTAGTCCTTTAGTGATATGCAGATATAAATAAAAGTAGTGGTAACAGGATTTTCGAGTCACATTTGACTTTATTGGATGTCTGACTGGTACCATTTCAAACTGGACCAACTAGATATTATGAGAAGCGTTGTGGTTAAAACCAAATGTATATAAGACAATCGTTTCAGTAAATATAACAAACTCAGGCCATACTGTTGAGTACTGAACCATATTCCTAATGAACTCTAACAAACCAAACATGGTAACAAACACATTTTCTTACAGGTCTAAGTTTATATGTTCAAAAGATACATGTAAGTGTAGTACAAAATTCTTGACATGACCTGGACATGCTTTCATAGATAAATAATAATTTGTCTCAGGTAATATCAAGATATACCCATATGCTAAGTTTGGTTAAATCTGCAATTAATATTTTGGGGAAGAAAAAAGGTGGCATCATTCAAGGTATTCTAATATATCCTCGAGCAGGGATTTGAATTTTTTTTAAAATCCATCCATATTTGTGTGTCATCATGCTTACAAGCCATTACAGTTAAAAACCCAAGTCAAGACTTATCACCTTAAAATCAGTATCAAAGTGCTGGCTATCAACTTATTCATGCAACTAAATGCAATGTTTGGTTAAAATTTAATAGTGATAACAAGATTTTTAAGTTTTTTGCCATGGTGGCCATGCTGGCTGTATTTACATTTAGAAAACCAACTAAATATCATGAAAAGGTCTTTAAGTGAAAACCATAAGTTAATACAACCATCCATTCAGAAGGAGTAGCAGAAGATTTTCAAAATGATCACTGTGGCAGCCATATTGCTCTACATTTTTATTAGAGAATAATTAGACATCATAAGATGTCTCTTAATGAAAATCCCATGTCAATGAAAAAAATTCACTCCAGACAAGCAGTAATGAAAAGATCTTTAAGATGGCCAACCATGGCAGCCATAATGAATGTCATATTGGCACCACAATTATTTAGGACCAATCAGATATTCATAAGAAGTCTTTAGTGAAAACCCCAAGGCTTCCATATTGGATATCGAATTAGTATCATTTTCAATCGGGACAAACTAAACATATAAGGATTTATGTGAAAACCCAAGTCGATGTGGCTATCCTTTCATAAGTACTGAAAAGATTTCCAAGCTGGCTGCCATGGTAGTGATATTTGTTTCCAGACTGGCACCATTTTAATGCACGACCAACTATACATCATAAGAAGTCTTTCAGTGAAACCAAGTGTTGATATAACCAACCATTCAGGAGAAGCAGTAACAAGACTGTAAGATGGCCACCATTGTCAAATCTAGCCATAATAATGAAACTTAACAGCAACCAAGGATGTTAATTCTAAATCTAAGGAAAAAAATATCCAGTACAAGAACTGTGCAAAATGCTATGTCTTTCCTGCTCTGGAGTTGCAGAGTGATCTATAGTGCTAACCATTACAGATCATTGCCATCTCACCTCTGTCTGTGTGGGTTAAAGTCTCAGGTTCGACCAATGTGGATATGTGAGAAAGCTTGCCACTAGCTTCTAGTGGGTTGGTGGTTCTTGCCAGGGTTTTCCCAGGTTCTCATTCCACCATTTATACTGGCCACCATGTATAGCCTTTCTTGTGCTGAGAAATCGTGTTTAACCCTGCAATAACTTTCCTGCTCTGCCATATTCCAGCTACACAGCAAAATCAATGGAGAATGAAAAATAGATCACTGTGACTTCCTTTTGCCTGTGAATAGCAGTACCTTCCACTATGAATATATTCATCATAAACAGTAATCTTGTTTACAACAAATTCTTTGCTGCAAATTACACTCTGTATGCTCTTTTTGAAACATAAAACTTTCCGAAAATGCTCTGGATGTGTACACATATACCAATGATAAGCTATCTTCTTTTTCACCACCATTTCCTGCTTAGAAATGACAGAAAAATAATCCATAAAATATGTGGTATGTGATAGGAAAATCCCAAGTTGGGATCAAAATTTATTGGCAGGAACTTGGCAAAACCTTATGGGAGTGGGATACCCTATCTTGCATCATTTGATTCTATTAGTCTCCTATGCTTTCCTGATAAGACACAAAAGCTGAAGAAAAGATGTTAAGAAATATTTAAAACTTGCACATTTACTTACCATATTTTTGAAAGCTCCTGAATTGGAAGTTTTGACTTTTCAAAAAACTCCTTTGCCACACTTCCTGAAATATTAAATAATAAGTACATTCATGAAAAAACTCTCCTACAACATCTGGCAATGTCAGAGTTTGATATGCATATATTGGGCACACCAGCATATTGGATTACAAGCGGAGGCTGACACTTGTAGTTGTTAAGCTGATTTGTAATACAATAATGTCAAAGCTATCACTAGAGAAGCACAAACAAAAGCAAAAATGCACTTACAGTGAATCAGACAGAACATCAATGAAAAGAGATACAAGTAAATGCTGGCCGATACATGATTTAGATCTGTATGGATTTTGAAGGTCAGAGTACAGAGGACTTGTTCCCATGCATTCAATACCCAAATATAGTAAATTATTGGATTTATGCTCTGCCTTGCAGGAAATGAAAGCCTGTAAAAGTCATGATGCACACAATCAATTTACCTGTGAATGGGTTAGAGAAATTACTCTGAGTATGAATATTGGATACCACATTCAGATAAATGTAGTATACACATGCCGTTTCTCTCTCTCTCCTTCCCACCCACCTCCTGATCTCATTTATGTCCTCACATTTCAGTTTAGCTCACAAGTGCATATAAATGAAGAAATACAGATAATAAATTTCTTCCTCACTACCACCACCTAACCAAAAATTACAAGTAGTTTAGTACATACATACCTGATTCCTTTCTGACTGATCAGAAACATGGACTCAGTTGCAAACAGTAACACACAAATTCGAAATACACTCCAGACTTTCAGTTAAAAATCTTGATGATGTAAATCTCAGCTATTTTGCTCTCGGCTTTGCCACTTGTAAGAATAGAGAGTTTATCACCTACTGGATGAAATATATCTGTTATTCACCCAGTTCAAGCAAATATTCTCTATATTTTAAACTGACACAGAATGGAGGAAGAAAAAAAAATCAACTTATTTTAATTATTTCTTAAATTTTCTGTTTTGGTATTTTATTCACAAAGCTTGAGAGAAAAGTAGGTTTGGTAGAAGTGTGCTCTCACATGGCATCCCTAACATTTGCAGTAGAATCAACAGTAAAACTGCATGACTCCAAAACTTCAAAACAGACTCCAGCCTACTGGTTAATCCCCACACTGCTGATGGAAATAAATTACTGTCCTAATGAAGAGGCAGACTTGTCATCAGTGCAAATGTAAAAGAAAAATCTGGATCATACAATAGGAATGCTAACAACTCCTTCCCAAGTACGAAAATACAATGAGGTACCACCAATCACTGAGACAGAGCTGGCAGACTTTTTGCTTCAGATCAACAATGGATAGGTGAAACCAGTCATGAGTATTGTTCCACCTTTAAGTGACGTTACACCAAAAGAGGCACTAAAGCTCCATGAACTTTCTTTCTGCAAACTTATGACAAAATGTGAATCATTAAAAAGCAAATTTTTAGTACATTGTGTTTCTCCTTACCCAATCACATTAACATTAGGAATATCAGTCCAACTACCTCTCTAATATAGCCATCTCAAAGACAAAAATCTGTCTTTATGTCTACAATATATATATATATATATATATATATATATATATATATATATATATAGGGCAATAACTCTTGCCCATTACTGCCCCTTGCCACCAATAGGTGGCACAAGTTTAAGCTGAGCAGAACATCATGTAATGGGATGCTTGCACTGCAGGGAGGATGGGAGGGTATTACTGTGATCAGGCAAGTATTACTAAAAACTTTGATTTCTCCTTTGAATATGTTCCCCTATCACATTAATGTTAGAAGAATAGGAAGGCTGAGTATCCAACCTACAAGCCAGGTAACTTAACAAGGGAGAATACTGGATTTCCCAAATGAAGGTTAACCCACTCCCCTAACTTTGATTAGCACGACTAGAGGCAAATGTGGTTTACATCTAAGAAGACAAAATAATGATATTTTCTTACCACATAAAATTTCCAGGCGAATCTGTGAAAGCTGTAAAGGCATCATCCATAGGTTGTGCTGGTGTCAATTGGGTCTGGTAGCCACTTGTGCAACTGAGTCTACCAGATCCAGAGTTTGTGACTGTGGAGCCAAGTCTCATAGATAAAACTGCAGAAGGTTGACTGTGCAAACCATCTGATGGCCTCGACGAAATCTTTGATAGTGATAAGATGGTCAAAGCAAGGCTTGCAGAGATTACTCTGATCTGATTATCTTCATGAGGCGACTCTGTTCTAGTGATATGTCAGAGTAAGCCATGCACATAATACCCACTTCAACCATGATGAGAGGCTTGAAATGATGAAAAGGTTTGAGGGGTTATGTCCTCTTTCCCAGGTTTAATTGGGAGAAAGAGGCATCTTTGAACTCCACAAATTGGCTCAGACCCCTTCAGACAAAGTCATAGCAAACATACCAGGTCCTGTTTCAAAGCTTCTTGGGTTGTGTCAATACAGGAGAGAGATTGTATGGTGACTTTTTGAATGCCCACTGATTGCTACCAATTCCTGGCAATGACACTGGTTTGCTTCATAAGGACCATCAAGCCATCTGATTGAAACTGAAGGAAGGCAGGGTCAACAGAAAGGGCATGTAATTCACTAACTCTGCAAGCCAAAAGCAAACACTATCAGAAAACAGGTTTTGTATGAAAGAAGCTTTAGTGAGGTCCTGGCTAAAAGCTTGAATTTGTTTGAATTCAGCCAAGTCAGAACCCAGGAAAGATTTCACTTAAGAAACAATGTAATTTATTAAGTCAAACTTGGACAACAGTCATAGAGTTCTTTGTTATGACCGAGATCCTTCCTACCATAATGGTGAGACCTGCCCTTAACAGTAACTTAAGTGAAACCTTTTCTCCTCGAACAGACAAAGAATAAGTCAGCTACTTGTGGGGACAGAGGCACTCAAAGGGACCATGTTTTGACTTTGCACCAGTCACTGAAAATATGCCACTTTCCTTTGTAAGCCTTTAAGTGGGGGTTTCCTTCGTAAGCCTTTAAGTGGAGGGCCTTCGAGCTTGTACAATTCTGCCATGATTGAAGGGTTAAATTGTTTCTGCTGAAAGGCTCTCTGGACAAGAATTAAGCATGAAGGAGAAGACGGTCCAGGTTAGGATAGAACATGTGGTTCAATGGTGTTTGAGAAGATTCGGCCTGGCAAGATAAAAGATCATTGATCCAGGATTTGTCCCAGCAGAGAGAGGCAATCAGAGTCATTTTGCACTTCTGGCCCCTTTAATTTTCCACAAAATCTTATAACTAATATCATGGGGATGGGGTAGGCAAGGGCCACAGACCCTCCCAACTGAGAGAAAAAGCATCAACGGACCAAGCCTAGGGATCCAGTAGTCTTGAAACAACGGTGGTCAGTTTGTGATTCTGACTAGTTGTGAAAGATCAATCAACAGATACCCCCATAGATGGCAAATCTGATGACCAATGGATGGAGGGACCACTCTGTATAGAGAATCTGTTCCCTCCTTGACAGATAATCAGCCAAGACTGAATCTGCTGGGAATATGTCTGATCTGGATGTCTTGTGTGCACCAGTGATGGAATGCCCAGTCCAGAATGAAGAGATGGGTGACTTGGTACCTCCCTATTCAAGGAGGTATATAACCACCGCTGAGTTGTCTGCCATGATGAGCTCCATTGTTTTCTAAAGATGATTGTTCCAAAATGAAAGACTTTCATCTTATAGAGATACATGTGGAGAACTGTGTCCTCTGGACCCCACTGACAGTGTTGAACTCTGGTAACAGATAGGATGCTCAACCACAGGTGCTTGCATCTGAGAAGTATTCCTGTTATAAACCAATCTTGGCTGCATCAACGTCCAGCAATGATACTAACTCACTCGTTACATTGATCTGGTAATTGAGTGGCAAGGAAAAGGGATGCCTTTGAGATAGCAAAGTCATCTGCAATGGGCATATTTAGAGGCAACCTTATGGGATAAGATCTACTGCTGCACAGAATAATCCGAGGAGCTGAAGAAACTCCCTGGTTTGATCCACTTGTGTTGGAAATGGATTCTGCGGGGACAGAGATTCAGACCACCTGAAGATGGGGAAGACATACCAGGTTGAGGTTAATGAAAAAAATCCATAACATGATGAAAAAACTGATGTGATGGCAAAAGATAGGACTTCTAAACTGATCAGAAAACCTATATGATGTAAAAGGGAAATGAGACATTCTTCCTTCTGACTTGAATGAAACTGATGAAGATGTCGTCCAAATATGCTTCTGTGGAAACAGATGAAGTTGTGCAAAACTGGGAATACTATGCAGTGAAGTAGGATTCATAAAGGCCCAAGGTCTTGTGTTCAAACCAGGAGAGAGCATGGAACTGATAATTCCTTGGTATGTAAACTGCAGAAATTTACATAAGGACTGATGGACTGGAACATGAAAATATGCAGCAGTTAGATTAAGACAGATGGCAAAACTGATGAGGCAAAGTGAACAAAGACTTGTCTGTTCACAGCAAAAGCTTAAACTTCGGCCACCTGTAGGCGGCAAGGTAGGTATTGGGCAAGAGTTATTGCCCTTTGTGTATGTATTATAGATATAGTGTGACCCCACTGTAACACGCTCCATTATAACACAAATTCGGACATAACACAGTCATGGCGTGGCTCCCGAAATTTCATATACATGTATTTTTCATGTACACAAAAAAAATTCTTTCTTAAAAGTACGAAAAAAACGTAAAAAGTTCATTATCATTTTGGGGACAAGATCGCGTATGAATAATACAAGATGATCATGGTGTGGCTCCTGAAATTTTATATGTATTTTTCTCATACAAGAAAAAATAGTTATTTCTTCTTAAAAGTACAAAAAATCATGTATAAGAAGTTTATTCAGGGATTGTGCAGGGTTTCGTCAATGTTGCAAATTGCGAATTTTTTTCCCTTATTGGTGGCAAAATATACCATCTAGTGATTTTTTTTATTGGTGATACTGTTGGCTGTTTAAACTTGTATATACAACCATTGGTTTGGAGTGGAGAAATTCAGAGGCCCCATCAAAGGAAGCCACAAACTGATATAAAATGCACAGTAATTTATCTATTGTTATATAAAAAATTTTTTTGTCCACATTGACAAACCATCTTAATAGTGCATTGTTATATCATAATCTGCTAATGCTGACATCTAGCATGAGTACTGTATGTTGTGAGATATCCGGGGTTTTTTTGTTGTTGACATTTCTGGTAGCAAAGATCAACTAGATGAGGCATTATCTCATAATCTATTTTTCGTCGGATTTTTGGCCACTCGCTAGTAATTAATATATTTATACAGACTGATATTTGTATGTGGATGGTTAAGTAAAATTCCTCTTCATTTCACTCTGAATTAAGTCCTTCAGAACACTCACAATTTCCGAAGTAATCCCTGTGATCAGACCAGGTCACCTGCATCTCTATCGTCCGTAGACCTTTTTTAAATTTCTGACGCATGCATGGAAGGCAGCATCACTCCACTACCACAAACGTAAATAAAAAAATTTTTAAAAAATAATTTTAAAAAAACCAAGATCTTACTTGATGGTCTATTCAATAGGCAGGGAGGAACAGTAACTACAATCAACCAAATGATGACCAATTCCTTTTTTATAAATGTACCCAGATAAAATAGTTCGCTGAAATTTCAATGAAGACAGATTACCTTCGAAGCACCGATTGTTATGAAAATGTACTAAGCAAATGGCAAAAAAATCAGTCTCAATCATGCAATACAATTATTTGATGTTGCTGCCACAATAAGACATGGGAATTTGTTTGCTTCTCCAAAGCTGTCCTTTAGCGGTGATTTCAATAATGCATGCACCCTTCATCAAAGAAAGCAGATTACGATCTTCAATTAAAACAAAAAACCTTTCTTCGAAGGAAGTCAGTACCAAACTTAAATAAAAGCAATGGAATCTGATGGATTGTTTCATTTTCCAATGTGACTGGAACACTTTTACTGTGCGGTGAAAGTATCTTTTTTGAAGAAAAAAGTTTATGCTTACAAACACTACCAACAGCGGCTTAAAATGCAAACTAACTTTTACTGACTTGGGACATACTAAAAAGTAAATGTGCTTCATCATTCATTATGTGATTGTGCTATCTTTTCCCCGCTGAATTCTGATCTATATGACCTGTGACAAAATTACTGAATATTTTAAATCTCTGTGTGTGCATATTTTCGATGGAATTACTTCGCGGGCGAGTACACGGTGTTGATACTCTATCCATGCTATACATTAGACATGTATATATAAATAGTACACATGTATATCTACCAATGCATGGTTCTCTGAATAAAGTAAAATATTATATATGCCTTCTCTGTTTTCACTACAAGTGTTTTTCTCATTTAATATGCATTGATTTATGATGGTAACTGTGCCAATGTGATTGAAGCACGTATTTTTGCGCCTGCATTTATTAACTAAACCCCACCCTGCAAATTTTTTGGAGTACATGCATCATTTTCTTCAGCTAACTGACCTGGCTGCTTATAACACAGTTCAGTCTATAACACAGTTGGGTTCTATGGATCCCAACTACCGTGTTATAGCGGGGTCACACTGTATAAAGATAAATTTTCGTCTTTGTGAGGGCTGGAAATGTGAGATAGTAGGGCTTATATTCCTAACATTAATGTGATCAGGGAACATATTCAAAGGAGAAACAGATTACCAGACCACAGGTAGAAGTGTTACAATAGGCAAAATGAGGGCAATGTACAAGTTGCTATGGCAAAAACACCCAAAAGGCACAGTAACTGCTTCAAAATTCAAGGCAGTTTGTCATACCAAGAAAACAAAGCCAGCACCTCACCTTATCAAAAACGTTATCCTTACTTGAGAAAATTAAAATTCATTCAGACCAATTGGGCAGCTAACTAATTAGCTGGAAACTAGTGATCAATACAGACAGCTGAGAGAACCACACCAACTTCATGGTCTGTAGTTCTGGTTTTGTCATTAATAATTAATATGACTAATCCAGAGATTGGTGCATCCCATCGAGGCATCCCATCATGCATCTGTTGCAGAGCTGGAACTTAGAGATAGTGTCCATATACCTTGAGAGACTCGAACTTTAGTGAAGCTGACCTTGATAAATTATGCCTTGTGAGAGTGTAAGCTGACCTTGATAAATTATGCCTTGTGAGAGTGTAAGCTGACCTTGATAAATTATGCCTTGTGAGAGTGTAAGCTGACCTTGATAAATTATGTCTTGTGAGAGTGTAAGCTGACCTTGATAAATTATGCCTTGTGAGAGTGTAAGCTGACCCCAATAAATCATGCCTTGTAAGAGATTGTATTGGTGGGTTGACCCTTGACAGAGGACATGAATTTATTACCAGGTTCAATACCAATTGTTAAAATGTGACATGAATCATGCACTTTGTTATTTGGATCAGAAACTCCATCCCCATTGAGTGACAAGAATTTAATAGGTTTTGGAAAGATATATATCCAAAAGCACTATTTTTTCAAAGTTGGATTTCTTCCAGAATTGCTGGCCAGATATTACATGCCCTTGCTGCTACAGAATAGCAAAGAGACCACACCTGAACCAAGTGATGCAGTAGACCAGTCATCAGAGCCTGTGTGGTGCTTCTACCAGAAAGAGGAATTTAGACCAATGGTTGCCCATGATGACCAGAATTGCTAATTTCAGTGATTTCATTTCATCATAAAGGCATTGTGTCGGAATCAAAAGGAAAATGGTAATACAGAAATGCCATGATTGATGGATGATATCAAAATGATAATACAGGAATGCCATGATTGATGGATGATATCAAAATGGTAATACAGGAATGCCATGATTGATGGATAATATCAAAATCACTTTTGAGGAAATTATAGTATGTTTGTTGTTTAGGCAGCAAATACTTTGGCAACTTTATCTATAGCCACCTGACATCATAAGCCTGAAAATGGGAATAGGTAGTAGGTACAGTTCCCATCCTAAAGTGAACTTCCACTGTATTAGCCCTACAACTCACTCAACATGAATCCAAGGTGAGCCAATTTTCTGGACTCCTCTAGTTCTAAAGATGGCATTACTGTTCTTCCTTTGGCACAAGTTGACATTTAGACAGAGACAACATTAACTCTTATGCGGTCTTTAACATTAGAACTTCTCTCTGACATAACATATCCAGGTAGCAGCTTATTTTAGAAAACCGATGTTTTTTGTGACAAATATACTCGTAGCATTGCAAAAGTCTCAATGTTAAAATCCAAGAGGGCAAAAAACTGAAACTGATGACATCATATGAATGCTCTCTATACCATGCCTCTGTCAGGGTTCAAAGTACAAGATTTTCATGGCATTCTTTCTGTAGTGGAAAGTCAGGGTTCCAGGTAAAAGCTTTTCATGGCATTCTTATTGCAGTGGAAAGTCAGGGTTCCAGGTACAAATTCTTATTGTAGTGGAAAGTCAGGGTTCCAGGTACAAATTCTTACTGCAGTGGAAAGTCAGGGTTCCAGGTACAAATTCTTATTGAGGTACAAATTCTTATTGCAGTGGAAAGTCAGGATTCCAGGTACAAATTCTTATTGTAGTGGAAAGTCAGGGATCCAGGTACAAATTCTTATTGTAGTGGAAAGTCAGAGATCCAGGTACAAATTCTTATTGCAGTGGAAAGTCAGGGTTCCAGGTACAAATTCTTATTGTAGTGGAAAGTCAGGGTTCCAGGTACAAATTCTTATTGCAGGTACAAATTCTTATTGCAGTGGAAAGTCAGGGATCCAGGTACAAATTCTTATTGTAGTGGAAAGTCAGGGTTCCAGGTACAAATTCTAGTTGTAGTGGAAAGTCAGGGATCCAGTTACAAATTCTTATTGTAGTGTGAAGTCAGGGTTCCAGGTACAAATTCTTACTGTAGTGGAAAGTCAGGGTTCCAGGTACAAATTCTTATTGCAGTGGAAAGTCAGGGATCCAGATACAAATTCTTATTGCAGTGGAAAGTCAGGGATCCAGATACAAATTCTTATTGCAGTGGAAAGTCAGGGATCCAGTTACAAATTCTTATTGCATTGGAAAGTCAGGGTTCCAGGTACAAATTCTTACTGCAGTGGGAAGTCAGGGTTCCAGGTACAAATTCTTATTGCAGTGGAAAGCCAGGTTTCCAGTTACAAATTCTTATTGCAATGGAAAGTCAGGGTTCCAGGTACAAGCTTTTCATGGCATTCTTATTGCAGTGGAAAGTCAGTGTCTAGGGTACAAGCTTTTCATGGCATTCTTATTGTGGTTGAATGTCTGGGTTCCAGGTACAAGTTTTTCATGGCATTCTTTTTGTAGCTGAAAGTCAGGGTTTAGGGTACAAGTTTTTCATGGCATTCTTATTGTAGTGGAAAGTCAGAGTTTAGGGTAAAAGTTTTCCATGGGATTCTTTCTGAAGTGGAAAGTCAGAGTTTAGGGTACAAGCTTTTTAGTGGAAAGTCAGGGTTTAGGGTACAAGCTTTTCATGACATTCTTATTGTACTGGAAAGTCAGGGTTTAGGGTACAAGTTTTCCATGGGATTCTTTCTGTAGTGGAAAGTCAGGGTCTAAGGTACACGGTTTTCATGGCATTCTTATTGTATGGAAAGTTAGGGTTTAGGGTACAAGCTTTTCATGGAATTCTTAATTTAGTCATGAAAATAAATTGAATAAAGCATTTCATTTTAGTCAATAGTGAATTACCTTTTTAAACTTTAATTCCTCAACTAAAAGTAAATGGTAAAATCACTACATTAATAATGAAAAGATTACAGAACTAAAAAAAACAACAAACAAATGACTCAGCCTAGTCAGGCACACAAATAAGAGGAAGAGAACAATAAGATAACATACCCACAATGACACCACTGATGTCTGGTTGCATGGTCTGGAACTGCTTGACATAGTATTCTCTCTGCTCATCTGTTATACTCCAGACATCATCAACACTTTCAGGGTCAGAACTAATGGATGAGGAATCAAAGTTTGGGGGCTCAAGGTGCTCCCAATTCTTTTTTGGTCCTGTTCCCAACAGACCTGTGTGATATGATGGAAATGATCAGGCTAACATTGTGAAAATAATGACTGTACCAGAAAATGGCATGGACTAGGTGAATGACATAGCCTAGGTAGATACTGAAGAGAAAGGATAAAAAAGTTACACATAAGGGTTGCTCCCTGCCAATGACAGTTGTGCTCTTTAGCAAGTCACATAAGGGTTGCTCCCTGCCAATGACAGTTGTGCTCTTTAGCAAGTCACATAAGAGTTGCTCCCTGCCAATGACAGTTGTGCTCTTTAGCAAGTCACATAACTTTAATTTTCAAAATGACCCAAAAAAAATTTCAACATGCATAGCTTTCATTTTGACATCACAGCATGCGACAATCAAACTGGTTTGTACTGGATCACACCTTCAGGTTGATCTCATCCAAAAATGTCCATGTGACATCAAGTTTTGCTATATGTGTTTATCGAGGCATGTAAATTACGACCTTCCAAAGAAATACGAATGCATGAGGATCCAAATGTAGTGAATAATTACCATTTAAAGGTATGTATGCTCAAATTCTCAAAAAATAACACCTATTACTGAAATACTAAATACATACATAACATGTATGACTTTTTATTCGAGGGATTAACTACCAAACACTATTTACATTGTTGCAATACTGGTATCATATTTTAATAAATTTGTGCTAAATTTTTCAAGTCAGAAAATGTACTTACTTGTGACTTTTGACTATTTTACTATAATAATGCATAGAGTAGCAATAACAAACCACCAGCAATAATAAACCACCAGCACAGCTAAAGCAGATGTTACTTTTAATGCATTTACAAAGCTGTGTTAATGCTCAATGCTTGTCATTGTTCAATGAAATTATACATATTTGATGTTTTCAACATAATGTTTAAATGACTTGTGTGTTATAGCTTTGGAATTTTGGATATTAGACTTGATTTTCTGGTTAAGAAAATAGGTCACTATGAACTCTCCTAGGTATATGTATTTTCTGTCACATTTTCTTCCACATTTGTATAGAAATGATCTATGTGACTTTCTTGTGTTGCTTGGTCCATAAATTAGGTCAGACCAAAAGCCTCCATAAAATTCAACCATTTTGTGTTAAACTGATTATTCATAAGATCCCTGTTGAAGTCACTTAAAATATATACATTTCATTTTGTTTACCAATATCTTTATCTAGTTGCTTTTCATAATACTCATTCCATCTGACCTTCACAGAAGGGTACCAACAGACAAAGCCCAATAGGAATGGCTTCCAAATCTGACTGCTTTACCTGGATCAATGCTGCTTCAATTTCATCTGATTCTAGTAGATCTCTTCTCCTTTCAACTGATAAACCAATTCTTACATAAACAATAACACCTCCACCCCCTGAACCTCTATCAAGTCTGATTGGTGTGCCATAACCATCAATAAACAAAAGTCATTTGCATGATTATCATTTGTTTTTGTTAAACCCAAAATAAGGACATTATTGACCTTAAATGATGATAATAATTTTGATAGGCCTAACTTATTATTCATTCCTTGTATATTTATATGCCTAATGTGTAGACTGTTTCCTTAAATTCATAGATCTAAAATGTCCTTAAAGTAAATATTACTAAGAGGGTCATATATAGAGTTTTTTTCCACCCTGACATTTTTAAAATTTCTTGAAGCATACATGTAGTTTTTGTTAGAACATTTACAAACACATAATGTGCTTCTACTTGTAAAAGATCCATCATAGTTGTCAGTTTGATAGATAAAATGTGTAACTCTGGCCCAAAGGAAAACAACATGGGCATCATCACCCAGTAGAGTTCCTAAGTTTTGTCTTGAAACAACAGAAACATTATTTTCCTTGAAACAATTGAAAAATTATGTCTCAACTGGGCAGTACCTTCATAGTCAAAAGCCAAACACCTGTTGCTAGGGTGAACATTTCACAGTACTTTGCCTCGTGTCCATATTCCAAACACTTACCCTTGCTTGTCTGGTTTGCTGAAAGTGTTATCTTGGTCGCTATCATATCTCTGATTAATGTATTTGCCTTTGAGTATCTGAACATGTTCATTTATTGCATGCAGAAAGTGTGAACTTCCCTTTTCTTTAAACGAGTTCTGTCCTTAGCCATAAGATGTTCAAACATCAAGCCAGACTTTGTAACAAACACATTTTCAGTGTCAATCAGTTTGTGGTCCCATTCACGACAAAGGTGTGATATTAAGGCAATCAAGTTTTAAACATCAGTGTCATTTCTTGGAGAAACTGTGCAAATGAATAGTCTACAAGCTGGTTTGTCCAAGTAGATATTTAGAATGTGGTAAAAATTGTCTTCATTTTGTTCAATATCAATGTTGTTGTTAACATCATTTCCTCTAACACCGATAATAACGTTACCAAATTAAAAAAGGTGCGAATCTCTGATCATATCAAGCATATGACCAGTTCCCACTCCAGGTAACAACTAGACTTTGCCCAAATGCTTAAGACCTCTTTCACTGAGTAACTGCTTTGCCTGTCTCAATACTTTACAATATAAAAATACAACAAAAATTCTTAAAACAGTGCTGATGGAAAAATATTTGCTCATTAGAAACAGTGAACCCCAAAAATGGGAAACAGAAGAACTTTAATGTAAGAGTCATATGGGAAAAGTTTGTGGCTGAAATGGGGCACACACCGTGGTCCACCCAATTTCAAGATGGGTGCTCTAATCATCTGAGCCATTCAAGCTGATGCACTAGACCCATTTTTTGCAACATAATTCCTTGCTATTCAAAGATGCATACCTATGCTTCCATGGACAACAGAGACGGACCGATGTTGATAGTCATGCTAATGTCAAGTGTGGCATGTCATCTTCCTGCATGATTTAACCACAGCCATCAAATATCATGGCTCAAACCCTGATTCTAACTCTTGATGAGTGCTCTAGTCACCCGAGACATCAGATTTAATGCATCTAACCTATTACCATGACAAAAGTGAGTGACTATTTCTATCAAATTTAACCCACAATCTTACAACTTTATTCATCTGTATTATTTAAAATCTTACCATGTTTTTCTTCATCATCAAAAGAAGCCCAACCAATATCATTTGGCCCCATATTATTCTGCTGTTGATGGTGGGCAGGGGAGTCCTCCTGATCTCCATGTCCATGGGCCTGACTGGCCACTATCTGCGCCTGGACAGGGAAATGCCCTGTAGGCAAAGATATGGTCACTGCTGCTGCTGACACTGGTGGAATGCTGGGATTGTGGATGCTAATATGACCACTGGTTACAGGTACCTGTTGAGGACTGACTACTGGAGAAATGACTGGGGACTGGGATGGGGAAAAGGTGGGAGATCTGGTCTCCTGCTGGCCAATGTCAGACTGTGAGAAAATAATTTGATCCGTATAAGTCTATAAAAAGAAGAAAAATCACAAGAATTCCTTTCAATTTTATATCTACCTACTTGACTAAATGTCATTATGAAGCATGAAATTAGGTCGTTGTGGGCAATGTGCCCTACTTTGGCAGACATTAAGCAGTAATCTCCTTGATAGATATACCCATAAAATTTCATGACTGTATATTGCAAAATTTTATAAAAATGCATTAACACTCACAAGAATAACAAAACCACTGTAATTATAGGTTACTGCATTTGTATGGGAAAATATCAACAAATTTTTCGGATGGCTATACTGCACGACCTTGGGAGTGCAGTATATCCATCCGACAAAACGAGTTCATATTTTCCCATACAAATGCAGTAACCTTTTTATTATATGCTCATTTTCTTATTCTACCCAAGGCTTAAATATATAAATAAAAATACACTACAAGAAACAAAGTAACTGAATATATGCCGTATTCCAAACTAAATACACAAGCGTAAATGCATCATTACACAACATTATCAATGCGCACGTAACTCCGCCCAGATAAATTTGAAGTTGGTCGCGCGCTAGACGTAAGTTTCGAATGATAATGGCTTTTGGTCTACTTAAAATTGAAATTTGGAGTCATATTGTGAATGAATGCGCATTGCAACAACTTTTCCATTTGATCTGGAATAAATACGTTTTGGTATTTTTGTCGATTCGGCGCAATTTCATGATTATGGTCTGGATTTATCTACATGAAGTAACTTACATCGCATTCCAGCAGCGTCTGTGCCAGTTCTACATGACATACATCGTATTGAAGCAGCGAGGCTGAAGTGTATTGACATCGGCATGTGTGTTTCTGTTCTGTCATTGAATGATTCAGATCATAATGTGGGAAAAATATGAAGTCTTTCAATTGCAATTATCGAAAAGACGCTGTGGAATTTAATGTTTATTTCATTTTGAGTGCAGTATGGAGGATGTAACTGCACTTGGAATAAACTCAAAATTACAGTACAATTTCGAACTGTGTGATCAACCTTGAGAACCCATGACATGGCTCTTGTAATTCTGATTTGCAGAACTAAGAAAGTACATTTTGAGGAAATTCAGGATGTAAAATTGTAAGTATATTTTTGCCATTTTTTATTACCAGCTAAAGAAGACAGTTTATGTCTTATAACTTGCATGTTATTTGTAGGGACCCTATCTGGTGTCTACAGCTAGCCTAAATCTGAAACATTGTATCAAAAAAGTTAACGCGGAATGTGCCAAAGCTGCTGATATGTGGCAGGCCATGAAACATCTGCTTTAGTTCATTCAGAAACAAATTTAATCAACCAAAACGTAGAGCGTCTACTACACGAGTGCACATTATTTGTTTACAAAGTAGTTCCTAATATACTGTTGGGCACACGTGTCTTGCACGTGAGTGCAATATGAAGGTGTGCAATATCGTAAAATATTGCACGATTCTGACAATGTAAAGTTAACGGAGAAAAAAATGAGCATATAATAAAAGAGATTCCTCCATCTTGCCTATGTTTTGCAGATTAGAAAGTAAGCAGATACACGACAGCTCGCTTGCGTGCCATCTGCCAAATGTAGAGTTCATCACAATATCTGTCTCAACAGGATGCCTCCTGTAAATAATTTCTTCTGACTACAAATGTGATCAAAACAAATGTTCTAAGGTTTTGGGTTATTTTGTCTTTTCATCCATACCTGACAGCACATCAGCAACACCTGTCCAATACTGAAAAGCCTCAATGCCAGGATGCTCAAAATTGGTGAAATTCTGTTAAGTTTTTTTTATTTTTTTAAATCAATTTGTTTATATATGTTTTTCTATTTTTAGTAACAGTGATCACAGCTGATGGTAGATTGGCTTTATCTGTATAAATCTGAAAGGTCCTGAAACCAGACCACTGTCAAATTTGGACAAATTCTGTTGAGTGCTTTTGAGAAGTCATTTAAAGATTGTCTATTTTTGTGTGGTGTCCATATTTAATACAGGGTTTTCAAGAATAGCATAATATTAGCATGAAATTTTCTGTGCATCCCTATAACGTGCCTCAGTTTCTACATGACAAACCTCTTGTGATCATCTGTATTTACCACAGATGTGTACTAGGGTATAACAAAAACAAACATGCAGAAGGTCCAATTGATCCCTGCCTAAATGAACTGGCTGATGTTTTGCTTGAATGGTTGGTGAACCAACCAAAGGGCATTATGAGATTACAAAGTGAGATGACTTGTGAGAACAAGATGGGACACAATTTGCATAAAGTCATGCATGTTACCATTCCCTTAATGGCATCAATTCTTCCACATGTCACATGCACAGTAATGTTGGATGGGGTGGGGTCCTCTGAGCACTGACAATGTTTACTCTTTGTATACTGTAGTGTTTAATTATAATTTACTGTAATGATTAAATATACTGTATTGTAGTTAAAAATTACTACATTACAACAGTATAAAAACTACAGCTGCAGATGTTTTTGCATGTCAATATTTAGTGTATATATGTACAAAAAGTAGTGCATGTAATTTTATATTTTGCACATTGTTAAACAACAAAATCCTGTGATTTCTCTGACAATGTCTTTGTACTGTTTCTTAGTAAGGGAAATGGGTATATATGTACAGAAAGTAGTGCATGTAATTTTATTTTTTGCACATTGTTAAACAACAAAATCCTGTGATTTCTCTGACAATGTTTTTGTACTATTTCTTAGTAAGGGAAGTAGCTCTTAAGAATTAAATACTTGACATGGAAAAGGGAAACACTTGAATTTCTTCACAAGAAATTGATTAATGAATCGATCAAAGTGACTGATGCTTTTTATTAACAGCTGAAGACTGAAACCATGATATTGTTTTAGCAATAACAAGATTTTCAAATCAGCTTCTGTTGCAGCCAGATTGGATAAAGATTGGCATCAGCACAACCCACTAGACATCATTAGAAGTCTATTGATGAAAACCCCATGTGAATATGACCATCTATTCAGGAGGAGTAGCGATAGCAAGATTTTCTTGAGGCCAGATTTGCATCATTTTCATTTAGACCCAACTAGACACCATAGTAAGTCTTCGCATGAAACCCCCTGTCTATATGACTTTCTGTTTAGGCGGAGTGGCAATAAGATTTCATGAACACAGCAATGGTGGCCATACTGACTGTCAGATCCGCACCATTTTCATTTAGGATCAATTAGACATCACACAAAAGTCCTACAGTGAAAATCTCAAGTAGATATGACTTTCTGTGTATGAGGGGTAGCAAAAGCAAACTTTTTCAAGATGATTGCCATGGTGACCATATTGAAAGTTAGATCAGCACTATTTTCATTTGGACCAAGGACAAATCATTCAAGGAATACTTTTTGTTAATATTAATTTCCATTAAGGAGGAGTAGCAATAACAAGATTTTTAAGACAGCCACTGTATCTGTCATATTAAAAGTCCATGTAACACCATTTTCAATTAAGACCAACAAGATATCCGAAGAAGTTGTTCAAAATCCCATGTCAATATTATTTTTCATTCAGGACAAATAACAATCACAAAATTTTCAACATGGCCGCTATGGTGGCCATATTGGATATCAGACTGGCAGCATTTTCATTTTCGATTAATCTGACAGCTTAAGAAGTCTAAGAGTGAAAACCCCATGCTGACATGACCATCTGTTTAGAGGAAGTAGTAATATGAAGACTTTCAAGATGACCACTATGCTGGCCATATTGGATGTATAAGTGGTACCATTTTCATTTAAGATCAACTTGACATCATCAGAGACCTCCTGTTGAAAACCCCATGTCAATATGAACATCCTTTCATCAGAAGTAGCAATAACATGGTTTTGAAGCAGTCGACTGTGGATGCCTGAGTGGCACCAGTTTCGTTCCTAGGAGCAATTGTGTGTGTGTGTGCTTATGTGTGTGTGTGCATGCATGTGTGTAAATGAATTTACCATTTTAGGTACCTATTGGTCTACCTATCCAATTATCTGTCATAAATTAATAACAATTAAATCAAAACAAAATTAGTTTTTAAAAAGTTTACAAGGTGGCATGATAAGGTTGGGGACTGTCTGAACTCAGGCTGTGACTACAAAATCGCAGATATCTCTTGGTTTCTAGGAGATGAATGTCCCAGACTCATCATTCAGAAATTCTATTGAAAGCCCTATTTGATGGTGAGTGGGCATCATTTGTAAAAGCTTCTAAGACCTTCATGCCAAACTGCTTTCTCTCAGAAATAATTCTTTAAATATTTTCCTAGTTTTAGTAATGGTGGACACATCTGATGGTGGATTGGAATCATTTGTATAAATCTTAAAGATCTTTGTGCCAGCATGTTTCTGTGAAAATTAATCAAATTCTGTGGAGTATTATTTTTCGCATAGAAAAAACAGCTTAAAGGTTTTTAAATGTTTGGTAATGGTGGCCACATCTCATAGACAACTGGCATCATTTGTATCAACTTAAAAGGCAGTCATGCCTGCATGCTTTCTACCAAGTTTAGTTGAAATTGGTCCATTGGATTTGAGTCATGTCAGTGTGGGTTTTGCAAAGTTTGGTCCAGTGGATCTGATATGTGTCTGCATGCTTTGTTTGAATATGGTCCTGGGGATTTGAGTCATGTCAGTGTGGTTTTTACCAAGTTTGGCTTAAGTTGGTCCAGTGGATTTGAATCATGTCCACATGCTTTTTACTAACTTTGGTTGAAATTGGTCCTGTGTGTCATGTCAGTGTGGTTCTGACAGTTTGGTTGAAATTGGTCCAGTGGATTTGAAATGTGTCTGCATGCTTTTTACAAACTTTGGTAGAAACTGGTCCTCTGATCTGAGTCATGTCAGTGTGGTTTTTATCAAGTTTGACTGAAACTGGTCCATTGGATTTGTGTCACGTTCACATGCTTTTTACTAACTTTGGTTGAAATTGGTCCAGTGGATTTGAGTTGTGTCTGCGTGCTTTTTACTAACTTTGGTTGAAACTGGTCACATGGATTTGAGTTATGTCACCATGAATTTTATCAAGTTTAGCTGAAACTGGTCAAGTGGATATTAGAAAAGGTGAAAACAGTGACTGCTGATAAATGATGAATGATGCACACTGGGCCATACCATAAACTAACAGCCTTACGGCCACTGAGGTAATAAAAGTTAAATGAATCAAGGTGTCATTAAAGTACATATCTCACCCTCTACCATGCCAGATACCCATCAAGCTAGGATTGGTAGGTATAAATTACCCCCAACTAAATTATGTTGTTAATTGTGAGGGGAAAAAAAAAAACACAAACAAGCAAAATAAAAAAAAGCTAACTAGGGCAACATTTATGGGTAATGATCAGTAGCTTTAATTGTCATTAATAAGTCAAAAATAAATGCTGTAACTAAGCTGCAACAGCCCCCTCCACCCACCCCAGCTAATTACCTACTTTGATCTCCACTTCTTCTGTTTAGACACAAATTACCAATATTGACCAATCGGATAAGAGCATCATTACAGACTTTCGTGATTTTTGCGATATATTGACAAAATGATGCTTCGATGTGCATGGGGATCATGCAATGCAGATGAGAGATATCCAGAAAGGTTGGAAATAGGCAGTTTTATACGTTTTCTGACTCCAAAACGTGATTTGGAAAAGGTGAAGCGATAGATCAAAGCGTGTGGTCGACCGCATGAACAGCTTAATATCGCCAGAATAAACCAACACAAGGCCATTTGCTCAAAGGTAAATCAATTTAGATTTCACTATGGTAAATAAGTATAAGTAGTATTCTAAAAAATAATATTAAATAGAAAAATATCTAATACACATTTTGTAAGGCTGGTTTATGTAATTGTTGTTGTTGTTGTTATCATGGGTTAACTACATTTTTTCAGTACACGATAGGCTATATATGGCAGCCAAGTTTATCTGGTGGATGAAAAACCCGGGAAAAGCCACAGACTCAAAGGAAGCTACCAAAAAGCTTTTTCTCATCCCCACATTGGCCGAGCCCAAGATTGGAACCTATGTCGACACAGGTGAGATGGCAGTGACCAGTAAAGGTGAGAGCCTTTGACCACTCAAGCATCCAGGTCACCTTGTAATATTTGTGCTTTAATTATAAGCATACATTTATCCCATACCATTCCCCTTGATCTTTTTATCTTGTATTGCAGGAATTAACAACAGGTTAATACATCGGGTTATTATCAGTGTATGGAGCATATATTTATGTTATGACTAGGTCATGAATAAGAATAAGAATTCTTTATTTCAGACTACATAGTCCTTACATCTAAATTAAAATACAGATATAAAATGTTTCTTTGCTGACATTAATATAAAATGTCAGATTTACTTTGCTTTTTTCATTGTCATATAATGTACTGTTTTGTAAATATACATATTTTTCAGCACTTTGTTGGAGGAAATAGACCAACTGAGAATTACCCAGACTCCATTCAAGCTGAAGGTTCATGTACTATGCCAGCAAGAAATCTTCAGTGAAGAGAGCTTCTTCACAACAAAATGAAACCAGTCAACATAAACGCAAATGCCTGCATTTGGAAGAAAACACAACTATCTAAGGGCCAAGTAACTCACAGAATATGTCTAGCTTTATTCATCTTTTACATATGAAATTTACCAAGTTTAATTTCAGAATAAATTCAGACATTAATATTAAAGTAAATATGCAAAGCTAGCAAATTAATAAACTGATATTGTCTGAAAAGTGTTTCATTTTTATTGCTTATGCTTCACAATCAATTAAATAAATATATATATATATATATAAACATGAAAACTACTTGTTGACTAACATCATTGTACATAAGTATTTATTTCTTACAGATTGAACAGTCCAGATATGAATTGTGAGTCAGGGGTGTCTACACAGACTGAAGACCCATGTAAGTATTTTAATCACTTATTTTGAAGATTGCAGATAAAAAAATTGCATAATATCTGTAAAATTCAGTTAATTTTTGTAACATTGAAGTCATACATCGAATGTCTGTTTTAATTCTTTCCACATACATATCCTCCTGTGTGTACACAATGAACTCACAAAATTCACAACCTGTAACCATAAGTTGGCCTTCAAACTGTGCATAGTAACTATGTGTTTTCTTTAATGATACATGCTCATCCTTCTGTAAATAGAAATCTGGTATATCACTGCATGCTTTTTCAATGGTTAATTTTCTGGCAGAGAAGGGGCATTTAATTTCCACAATTCCACATACTCCATTGTCACATAGTTTCCCATCAGGCGAGGCACCCAAAAATGAAAAGTCATTATTAACCACAAAGCCACACTCATGGAAATGCCTTGAAGGATACAATTCATGATACTTCTCTTTAGCAGTTTTCTCATGTCTTTTACCATATTCAAGAGCTTTGGCTTTCACATCATTTTTTGAAAATAAACTGTTAAGAAACTTTTCACTGGGTTTCGATTTCCTTGATATTACTTTTCCAAAATTAGATGCTGTAAGTCTGTCTTTTCTCTCATGAAACTAGGAATCCGATAAGGCCTGATTTCTTGTCTGTACCTCAGGGTCACATGGATTTATGCACTTTGTATTCTCGTTGAGTGGTTTGAACTCATTTGGCAGACACACTGGAGAAGCCCTTGTCACAGATGTATTATCACAGTCCTGAGTTATTTGTGTAGTTTCTCTCAGGTAATTTGTCTGAAATGAAGAAAAGAAATACTTTTCATACTTTTTCAGGGATATCAGCAATGGATATGCTAGCAGTTGCAGCTAGCTGAGAATCAGGATCTAAGACTCAAATGGTCAAATAGTTCAAGAGAGATACAAGAGCTTCAACTTAAAGTGTCATCAAAAGATAAAGAAATTCAACATCTGAAGAAAATAATTGCCAAGAAACAAACATTGAGTGTAGCAATTGTGAAGGATAAAGAAAACACACTGACAAATTTGTTTAGATACTATACAGGAATCACACACATAAGATTTTTAGATTTACTGGCCTTTCTAGCCCCTATAGAGTGTCCAGTAAAATATGGACCAGGACGAAGGGATACAAAAAGCCTTAGTCAGGAAGATGGACTGTTTTTAACAATATGTAGACTTAGGCATGGTTTGGGTTTCAAAGATTTGGCCACACAGTTTGGATTCTCAGTACAGTCAGCTAGTATTGTGTTTAACACATGGCTCGATCTTTTGTATTTAAAACTTGGCCAGCTTTCAATTTGGCCACATAGAGGTACTATAATAAAAAACATGCCATCTGAATATAGGAAAGATTTTCCCACTACCATTATTATTACAGATGGAACTGAAGTTAAAACTCAAATTCCAAGTGCACTTTGCCTACAGAGCCAGTTATATAGTGATTATAAATCTGCAACAACTCTAAAGGGGTTGATAGGTTGTGATCCTAATGGTTGTGTAATGTTTGTTTCAGAATTATTTACAGGATCAATTTCAGATAAATCTATCACAGAGCAATCTGGTTTTTATGACATGCTTAAAACACTAAAATCAATTGGTTATTTTAAAGAAGGAGATGCCATAATGGTAGACAAAGGTTTTAACATTGTAAAAGAAATAAATGAAGTCGGTTTGAAAATAAACATTCCACCATTCGCATCGTCAAGAAGGCAAATGACAGCTTCTGAGACACTTTTAACAAACAAAATTGCCAAGCATAGGGTACATACAGAACATCTCATAGGTAAAGTTAAAATGTACAAACTTTTATCACACTGTATTCCTACATCTTTGTTTCAAAAGGCCAACAAAATATGGACAGTGTGTTGCCTTCTAACAATTTTTCAAGATGTATTTGTTAAGGGTGAACAATGAATATACTATGATTGTATAGTACCTGATATGATAATATTGACCCGATCTGCACGTCTCCTAGAGGTATTGATACCTTAGGAATGTTTGGTGCAATTCTGCACTCTTGAGGTATTCCCTTCAGACTAGAGAGATGAGAC
The DNA here is from genome assembly GCA_016617855.1 of Megalonaias nervosa. Lineage (NCBI taxonomy): Eukaryota > Metazoa > Mollusca > Bivalvia > Unionida > Unionidae > Megalonaias > Megalonaias nervosa. The sequence goes on from JAECUM010053616.1 coordinate 89,061, forward strand.
ATGTCCCTTTCATCCACTTCGGTACTCTAAATGTAAAAGAAATGTAATCAAATAATCGTGTTAAACAATGTTGTTTCTGTGTTTACTTCACATCAGTGCCTATTTTAGACATCTAATTTTTGCACATATTCTCAATGCACACCTTATTACTTGTTCTATTTGATGACATTGTATTGTACATTTACATGAATATTTCTATTACATATCAATTCAAGTATGTTGCATCAGCATGATGAATAAAAGCAAAGTATTAAAGCTATATATTTTTGTAGTGTTTATTTTAATCTGGAAGTAATAAACAGTTAACTCAATGTTCAATCTACAGTAAGATTTTAAACAAGTATTTCTGTTGGTTAATAATTTGTATTTTAAAGTCATACTTTTTGTTTATATCTGTCTGGCAAACCACTGGCTTCCTTTTCCTACTCTCTGTCGGTCTAGCAACCACGACATGGTTAAGTGACACTGGTTTTATTTTCGATCCCCTTGGCACATGCCATTGCTAAGGTATGTTTGTGCAGCTCAACTGGTCAGGAACAGTGGTGAAGTTATGTAGTTTGAAACCCTGTAGGGATTTAATTAGACCTACTACATGGGAGCAATGCCCACTGACTCTGCAACAATAAATTTTTCACATATCATACACATTAATTAGTAAAATAAATGTTATCAGTGTATATACCTGACACATACTGCTTACAGCACTCTGTGAAATGCCTGAGGAAGTGTTTATACATTATTAATTAGGTTTACAAACAACATGCGTCAAAGTTACAATTTTGATAATTAGTAAATCCTACCATTGACATAAATAAAAATAAAACATGTTGGATACCGTGTTTTTATTTGTGTTCAGTGCTGCTGCCTGAGATTCCTGACGTATGTGAGCTTAGTATTCTAGTATACTGTATGTCAACATGGTCATGTAAGTGAATTTACTCATCTGAAATTAACTATTAATTTTTCTAAAAATTAATAGTAATACAGTTTATGCAAAGTCTATTCAATGCTGACTAATGAAGGCTTTGCACCTTAAATGTCAAAAAGCTTCCACAGGCCATCCATATATGACATCGCACACCGAGGGGGGACAAAACAAGTATGATGATGGGGGTTGGGGTATTTAAAAAATGTGACATCACAAAACCAACACCAGCACCATCTACCAGAGATATAATTTAGATGGCAGTGTTGTATTGTTTTTCTAATGCAAAGGGATTTCAAACCAATTTTTATTTTGACAATTTTTATTGGTTGGTGGGTGTCAAAGCTTTGTGATGTCGTATGATGGGGCTGAGTTTTTGTGACGGGGCCAGGGCGGGGTAAAAAAAAAATCTTCCCAAATTGTGTGAAGTCATATATGAATGACCCCAGACTAAAATTATTTATCACTGTGGACATTTACAATGGTGGCCAGGTACTAAATTGGGTCAAGAGAAAAGGACCTCGGGTGAAATCAGGGTAACTAACAGGATAAGATGATTTTTGTTCTCAACAACTGCAGCTTTCATTGTGAGATTACAGCATGCTAACACCTTTAGGTTGACCTCATCCAAATATATCCATTTACGTAATTTAACATTTGTTTTTGCCGAATGTACATCTCGAACAGTGTGTATATAATGACTTTCTAAAGGAATATGGATGTATTAGGATCAAAATAAAGTGAACACTCGCCATTTTAAAGTATGTGCAATCAAATTCTAAAAAATAACCCCCACATTACTGAAATAGTCAGTACCGAACGTCTACATGACCTGTATGACTTACACTATAACAGTTGCCATTACTTCAAGGTATTAAACTGTTCAAACATTAAAAATAGTTCATAAAAAATACAAAATATATTAAATCTTACCCCACTTTACATGAACAGTATGCATCTTCACACTTTTCTTCGGTAATTTCGATGTGCAGATGGTGCAGAGGCTGGTTCTTCTTCATAGATGGACAGCATCTCGCTTCTACACGAATCTTATTTTCAAACTCCAAAACTTTGATCTCGTGTACATATCCTTGCATAAAGTAGTTCAAACCCTTCTGCAACACTTTACTGGAAAGTTTATCATGATCAGGAAGGTATTTAAGTGAAATGTAATCGGGAATACGCGAGAGAGAATCTGACATGGTGCCTGTATTCTGTGATGATTCAGCCATTTTAACGGGAAGCTTGGGGTACGCAGTAACAGTCTCCAAGGGGGGCTGGGCTTATCTACTCATTTTGGATCTATGCATTGGTTATGGACAGGACCAGTAGCATTTTCTGATTACTGGTCCTGTGGGCTTGCAGGAGTTTTGGTGAGTTTCACAAACTGTTTGAGAACTGTTTATAAATACACAGAATTTCATTAATGGTCATAGTAAAACTCATTATATAATTTAAGTCCGTCTACAAGTTTACACAAAATTGGATAAAACAATTAAGTCCCAAGAGTGGAAATCAAATCATCAGTCAATCAGATGCACGGACATCTCATTAATATGTGTCAGAAATATGGACTCCTAAGGGGAAACCAGCTCAGCCAATCAGATGCAAGGACATCTCATTAATATGTGTCAGAAATATAAACTCCTAAGGGGAAACCAGCTCAGCCAATCAGATGCAAGGACATCTCATTAATATGTCAGAAATATGAACTCCTAAGGGGAAACCAGCTCAGCCAATCAGATGCAAGGACATCTCATTAATATGTGTCAGAAATATGGACTCCTAAGGGGAAACCAGCTCAGCCAATCAGATGCAAGGACATCTCATTAATATGTGTCAGAAATATGGACTCCTAAGGGGAAACCAGCTCAGCCAATCAGATGCAAGGACATCTCATTAATATGTGTCAGAAATATGGACTCCTAAGGGGAAACCAGCTCAGCCAATCAGATGCAAGCTAACCTCAATTACATGTGTGTGACTCCAGCATTCTAACAAGCAAACATTGATGGATAGATGATAGATATGTGAACATACCATAAACTAACTAGGCCAGGTAAGCAAAATATGGCACAGAAAAATAAACTAATTGTGTAAAAACAATAAACTTTATATCTGTATACCCTAACTTGATTTATTCATAAAATCCTTCAAATTCCCATCTATGCATCAGATGGAGGGGGGAACACTCCTAATACATTTTAAATTTTTTTAACAGACTGCATCAACATCATTTGTCCAATACTAAAAGCCCATCATGGCAGGATGCTTTTAGTCAAGACAATCAAATCCTAATAAGCAGTTTTTTTTTAAAAGTTGTTATTCAAATGTTTTTCTAAAAAAGTAAGGGTGGCCAGTTCTGATGATGCATCAGCATCTTTACAGAATGCCAAAGTGGATATGCTATGTGTCTATTGTGTTATGTAAAAAAAAAAAATCAACATTCTCACTGATGCAGTTTCAATTCTTCCATGATGGATGAATAACCTGGTCAGTTCTTTTTGTATGACCTAAAATGATCAGAAACTGCACTGTGGCTTACACACTTGAAAAGATTCCTTTGAAACATAATGTTAGTCAATGAATGTTCTATTGTTGAACACCCTTTTCTAAGGGCAAATAAAGGGTTAAATGACATTTTTGGTCAGCATTATCAGCAAATTAACCCAATGAATTGTGTGAGGTATGGTACATGCAATTCTTGTCATCATGGCTTTCCATAAGAGATGCCATATTTTCATATGAAATTCATCTATATTTTAAGAAAATAATTAATAGCAAAACAAATCCAACAAAGAAGTTCTCTCAAGAAAAGATTTGAAAATAGATCTCTTGGTACATTTTTCACACTTGTTTCCTCAATTTGGTCAGAAATTTTTTAAATCTGTGAACATACTTTTAATCTGGCTCAGCTGTCCTGGCACAAGAACTGCCATATTTCTAATCTGGCTCAGCTGTCCTGGCACAAGAACTGCCATATTTCTAATCTGGCTCAGTTAGCCTGGCACAAGAACTGCCATATTTCTAATCTGGCTCAGCTGTCCTGGCATAAGAACTGCCATATTTCTAATCTGGCTCAGCTGTCCTGGCACAAGAACTGCCATATTTCTAATCTGGCTCAGTTAGCCTGGCACAAGAACTGCCATATTTCTAATCTGGCTCAGTTAGCCTGGCACAAGAACTGCCATATTTCTAATCTGGCTTAGCTGTCCTGGCACAAGAACTGCCATATTTCTAATCTGGCTTAGCTGTCCTGGCACAAGAACTGCCATATTTCTAACCTGGCTCAGTTAGCCTGGCACAAGAACTGCCATATTTCTAATCTGGCTCAGTTAGCCAGGCACAAGAACTGCCATATTTCTAATCTGGCTCAGTTAGCCTGGCACAAGAACTGCCATATTTCTAATCTGGCTCAGCTGTCCTGGCACAAGAACTGCCATATTTCTAAACTGCTTGAGAAAGTTTACTTTTCTTTTAATTGCACTATGTTGATCGCATTCCAACACACTTTTGACACCAATTCCTTAAATTCTAAGAGGGAAGGCATTTACAATTGTCTCATCAGAGAAACAGATATCATAACTCACTGGGAATTCCAGGGTGTCATGTTTGTTCTTTAACTTCCGCTTTCATTGTCACTTTGAAAATTGTCAATACTACTGGTAACAAGTCCTATTTATTCCAGAGGTGAATAACCTTTTGTTGCATCTTTAAATCGGCAGTTAATAAAAAACATGAAATTTACATATTCATATAAATGAAAACCCTACAAATGAAAGAGAATTAACAGTATATTTCCACTATGATTTTTTCAAACTAATATATCTCTATAAATCCATCAAATTTTCTTTATATTTAAAACCAAGTTTTCTCATAACAATCAATGCATTTGGTAAGTCTAGTTTCCATGTGAAACTGTCATATTATTTTCTTAAGACATAATATCTTTGAATCCTTAGAGAAAAGTGAATTTTCCAATAAATTCAAGTAAAGTGGCAATGTGTATGTCAATACTTAATGAAAATTTTATTCCAAAAATGCATTTTTGCAAAATATAGAAGTTTAATGATACTAAAATATTGTAATTTCTAGTAATTTCCTGAAAAGTAAAACCTTGTCCATCCGAACTTCATTTATCCAGATTACAACTTGACCATATATGTCCCTGTAACCTGCAGTTAGCTAGAACTCAATCTCGTACATCCAAACTCCTATTTATCCTGACAATGTTCAAATTTACTGTGGAATCAGGATAAAGTTTAATTCTATTTAAATTTTTTAATGTACCTGTGGTGCATACTGCTGTGTGGCGGCATCTGTCGTCGTCAGACTGCGATACTGGCCAGATTGGTTGCGAGCATGGGCTTTCTTGGATGCAGGAGGTGGAGGTAGTTGACCTGTCAGTTGTTGCTGCTGAGTTAACCTGCAACAAAGTCGTGTTAAGCTTAATATTTGTTTCTTGTTTCTTCACTTGTACATTAAGTCTGCAAAGTTTTATCAAACTGTTATTAATTACAGATTATCTTCAGACAGTACTTTGCACAGAGGACACCACTGTCACCACAACAAGTAACAAGACTGTTGGAGTTGTGCACATACTTCATGTATGATGGAAGTTTCTACTTTCAAATACACGGAGCTGCTATGGGTTCACCAGTTTCCTGTATAGTATGTAATTTATATATGGAACACTTTGAGTCATTAGCACTCACCACTGCTCCCAATCCCCCGTGTTGGTGGTGCAGATATGCTGACAACACACATACCAAGCAGAAGGTAGAATATGTGACTGAATTCACAGATCACATTAATAGCATTGATCCGGATATTAAATTCACCATCAAAAAGCAATGAAATGGCAGATAATCTTTTTATGGTCACAAACACCATCAGAAACAATGACAGCACATCAAAACTTGTGGTTTATCGTAAACCTACATATACAGACCACTACCTTGATTTTGACTCATACCATACATTAGATGAGAAACTTCGGTGATAGAACATTACATCACTGAGCCAAAGTCGTTACATCTGATCGAACAGATTTAAAACAAGAACTAGAGAGTGTCAATGCTGTTCTCTAAAAGTGTCTTTTATCCAGAATGGATGATTAAGGTTTCCAACAGGCTCAATGCTTGTCTGAACGACAATACTGAGGAAAGTAAACCAACTGGGAGAATAGTTTCGAAAGGTAACATTGTCCTACCATACATAAAAGGGACTACCAAATGCTTGAAGCACATTTTCCAATGACAGAAAATAAATGTGTTTCAAACCCTACCAGACCTAAATCAAATGATGGTTCACCCTAAGGAAAAGACTGATAAGAGAGATATTTGTGGACCTATCTATCACATTAAGTGTGAAGAACAGGGTGTAAGTCAATGCCATAATGACTATACTGGGAAAATGGAAAGAACACTGAAAGTGAGATTTAATGAACATCACAGACCAAGTTCAAGTTCATCTGAAGCATCATGGCACATCGACATTGTTTGCCCTGGCCATACTATAACTTGGAACTCAATAAAAATCCTAGATCAGAAACGAACCAGGTTCAAGTTGGGGGGGGGGGTTAAGGAATCGATCCGCATCCATGTGCACACATCAATGCTGAACAGGGATGGGGGCCATTTCAAACTGTAACATATCTAGGACAATCTGTTAACATTGCTCACCATTCCATCAAACGATGTTAACAGTCAGTAGAGATTAAATCTGTCTGCTGATGGAGGCCTTAGCGTAAGGACAAAAGCTTCAGGTTAGCTTTCTCTATTGTTTGTGTATGTAGTCGAAAATTTAAAAACATTGTCAAATAAAAAAGTTTTATCAAGAAATTTAAAAGGCCCAAATGGTGGGGAAGTGGGATCATTTTAAACAGAGGAAACCAGATAGCCCAGAGAAATCCATCAACCTGGATGAGTGACCATTTCCCAGTACACATAAAGGAACCAGGCACTTGTGGTCAGGAAGTGCTAAATCAACAGATCTGAATCTTATATGCCACATGTTCTTGATGTAAACATATCTCAAACAAGCATTCTGTGAATTTAAATCCTATATCTCACAAACTTCTTCAAGCATGTGTATAAAAGAAACAAATGTTCTGCGAATGGTAGTAAGGTGGCTATCTACTCATGAAGGTGAGACAGGAACTTCATGCATGTATCTACACTGCTTCAGCTGACTGACCCATCAGCTTGAAAAAAATTTTGCAGGTTTTCTGATCCATGGGTTATGCCAAAAGCTGAGGTTGGAATTCTAGAACATTTGCATAGAAGATCAGAGAACACAAATATAACATGAACGGCCAATTAAATGCCTAACCCATGTTTAATAGTCCTCTATGTCAATAACTTATATATTTCTGCACAAATCGTTTTGCTTCTTTCGGTTTGAATAATCCTGACCTTTGACCTTTGACCCCAAAAATCAATAGGCTTCTTTCTTACTTTAAGTGCAATCCATCCACAATGTCTGGATCAGGTCTTTGATGTAAAACTAATGTTATTGTACAGAAACCATTTTTCTTGTTGGTCAATGACTTTGACCTTTGACCGTTTGACAGCAAAATCAATAGCATTTTACCTCACCCCAAGTGCACAGTTTCTATCCACAAAAAAGTTTGGTTTAGGCATGTCATGGAGAACTAATGTTACCGAGTTGAAACCAGCTTTCTTCTGTCTGTCCAGTGACCTTGACCTTTGACCATCTGACTCAAAGATGAATAAGGTTCTTCCTTACATTAAGTGCAAGTCATCCACACAGTTTGGTGACTGTAGATAATGGAGAACTGAAGCTATTATGCAGAAAACACATCTCTAATTTCAGTCACAGTGACCTTAATCATTAACCTTTTGAACCAGAAATTGACAGGATTCTTCCTTACCCCAAGCACAAGATATCTACAAAATCTGGTAACTGCAGATGGTGGAGAACTCAAGTTATTGTGAAGAAACCATTTTCCTTCTTTCAGTCACCATGACCTTGACCTTTAAGCTTTTAAGCATGAAACTGACATGGCTTCTCCTTACCCAAAGTACATTCACAAAGTTTGTTAACTGTTGATGGTAGACAGCTCAAGTTATTGTGCTTGAAAACAAAATGGTAACAAATAGATGGTTATACAACATTATAAAATAATATGCTCCACCTTGTTGGCCTGCATACAAAAATGTTCATTTAGTCAATAGTGTATTTGTGAATTCTTAAATATTTTACTCACATGTAAACAGTTGTTTGCATTTTGTAATTTTTATATTTATTTGCATCAATATTTATTCTATTTTATTGTAAAATTCAATAAAAATTATAAACTGATTTTTCAAAATTATTACCAGTTATTATTCTGTGAGTTGTGCCTCTGGAATGAAAGACATCAATGTAGCCAAGAATATTTGTATTCTTATCTGATTGAAAGTTGATAATTTATTGATTTTTCATTTACTATTACTTAATGAATATATTCATTAACATTATTTACTATTGTTATCTATATGTGTGGACATCTGTCATCAGTGAGTTAAAAAGCAATAGGTAGCAAAGCCACGCAAACCTCAAATTTTTCTGTAAGATTTTCACATGGATATTTTTTATTAAATGAAAGTGGTTACTTGTCTATTTTCATCAAAAAGACCGAATTACATACATCAATTCATATATATTATTTGATTCTTGCCTTAATATTGTGGGAAAAAAATTGTTTAGTATTGCCTACCTATTTACCATTACTGCATTTCAGTTTATTATGCAGTAGAAATATACTTGATTTTCATGTGGTCATTCACCTGTTCCATCAAAAGGAAAGGTATTCATCCAGTCTTAGATCATCACAGCTATTTCACAAAGTCAGAATTCTTCACCTATCAATATTAGCAATCAACAAAGATTGACAGGAGTAGGCATCATACGTAGAGACCTCAACAAAGGGATATCCTAGTCTTGGTTGCCACAATGTTTATTCTGATACATTTTGTAATGTTAGACACAAAGCAAACATCTAAGTGACCAAGACTAAGGTATTCCACGATGTCATTTTATTAGTAAACCATTTCTGACTGAAGAAGTACTGGGTTATTTCATCATAACTGTGATTGACTCTGAAATTTTATGAGTGAAATAGAGGATTCCACGTTGTGCCAGGAGGGCCCCTGACCATAAATACAGGTGCACCACACAAAACAAACATGCAGGAATGGTGCAGGTGCACCATCAATTTAAAGCACTGTATCTTGGTACAACTTTTTGCAACACAATATTTTAGTAAAGATTTAGATGAATAAAGCAAATAATGTAAAAGATATTTCACTTGGAAAAATATTACAGAGTACCATAGCACTGTTGATAATGCTGCAATTGTCACCGGGAAAGTGAAACCCATGTCTCACAAACAAGACAGAAAGTAACAAAATTATGAGGTTACCTGTCAGCAGCAGTAGCCATGGTCACTTCTTGGCCAGTGGACACAGGGATGCCTGGATGCTGACCAGCAGCTCTGGGCTCTGTAACAGACAGTAAAAGAAACTAGAGAAATGTGACCATGGAACTTGGATGAACCACAGTGTGCTTGAAATTGGACCTTAACACAAAACTTTATGAAAGTATGTTAACAGATGAATGAACAGATGAACAACAATACTACACAATATCTGTGGACCATATTATCATGGTGTGGCATACAAATAAAGTTGTTAAAACATCAAGTTTCCTGTACGGGGGGGCGGGGGGGGGGGGAGTGCAATTACATCAAGCTTCCCATCCCAGGGACAATTACATTAATAAAATTTAAGCTATCAGCTTATATTTAAACATGCATGTGGAAAGTCTTACTCACTGAATGTTGAAAACTAATAGTGAGAATCTGACATGAGCATCAGCTGTCAAGTTTTTACACAAATGAGAGTGATGATACATTAAGCATCAGCTGTCTAGCTTTTACAGATATGGAAGTGATGGTACATCAGGCATCAGCTGTCTAGTTTTTACAGATATGAAAGTGATGGTACATAAAGCATCAGCTGTCTAAATTTTACTGATATGGAAGTGATGACACATCAAGCATCAGCTGTCTAGCTTTTACAGATATGGAAGTGATGGTACATCAAGCATCAGCTGTCTAGATTTTACAGATATGGAAGTGATGGTACATCAAGCATCAGCTGTCTAGTCTTTACAGATATGGAAGTGATGGTACATCAAGCATCAGCTGTCTGGTTTTTACAGATATGGAAGTGATGGTACATCAAGCATCAGCTGTCTAGTCTTTACAGATATGGAAGTGAAGGTACATCAAGCATCAGCTGTCTAGTCTTTACAGATATGGAAGTGATGGTACATCAAGCATCAGCTGTCTAGTCTTTACAGATATGGAAGTGATGGTACATCAAGCATCAGCTGTCTAGATTTTACTGATATGGAAGTTATCACACATCAAGCACCAGCTGTCTGGTCTTTACAGATATGGAAGTGACGGTACATCAAGCACGAGCTGTCTGGTCTTCACAGATATGGAAGTGACGGAACATCAAGCATCAGCTGTCTGGTCTTGACAGATATGGAAGTGATGGAACATCATGCATCAGCTGTCTGGTCTTTACAGATATAGAAGTGACAGTATATCAAGCATCAGCTGTCTGGTTTTTACTGATATGGAAGTGTTTGTACATCAAGCATCAGCTGTCTAGATTTTACAGATATGGAAGTGATTGTACATCAAGCATCAGCTGTCTGGTTTTCACAGATATGGAAGTGATGGTACATCAAGCATCAGCTGTCTAGATTTTACTGATATGGAAGTGATTGTACATCAAGCATCAGCTGTCTGGTTTTTACTGATATGGAAGTGATGGTATATCAAGCATCAGCTGTCTATTCTTTACAGATATGGAAGTGATGGTACATCAAGCATCAGCTGTCTGGTTTTCACAGATATGGAAGTGATGGTACATCAAGCATCAGCTGTCTAGATTTTACTGATATGGAAGTGATTGTACATCAAGCATCAGCTGTCTAGATTTTACAGATATGGAAGTGATGGTACATCAAGCATCAGCTGTCTGGTTTTCACAGATATGGAAGTGATGGTACATCAAGCATCAGTTGTCTAGATTTTACAGATATGGAAGTGATGGTACATCAAGCATCAGCTGTCTGGTTTTTACTGCTATGGAAGTGATGGTACATCAAGCATCAGCTGTCTATTCTTTACAGATATGGAAGTGATGGTACATCAAGCATCAGCTGTCTGGTTTTCACAGATATGGAAGTGATGGTACATCAAGCATCAGCTGTCTAGATTTTACTGATATGGAAGTGATTGTACATCAAGCATCAGCTGTCTAGATTTTACAGATATGGAAGTGATGGTACATCAAGCATCAGCTGTCTAAATTTTACTGATATGGAAGTGATGGTACATCAAGCATCAGCTGTCTAGTCTTTACAGATATGGAAGTGATGGTACATCAAGCATCAGCTGTCTAGATTTTACAGATATGGAAGTGATGGTACATCAAGCATCAGCTGTCTAGTTTTTACAGATATGGAAGTGATGGTACATCAAGCATCAGCTGTCTAGATTTTACAGATATGGAAGTGATGTTACATCATGCATCAGCTGTCTAGTCTTTAGAGATATGGAAGGGAAGGTACATCAAGATGAAAAGCTCGGAGTAACTAACTGACTTTGTTACTTTCAATCACAACTCTGCGACATCAGACAGGGGTTTTGCACAATTATGAGTTTTAAAAAGGGTCGAAACACCAACAGACATGGATTTTGCACAATTATAATGAATTTTTAAAAAGGCCATAGCACCATCAGACAGGGATTTTGCAAGGGAAACTACGTCACCATTTTCTTTTACAACTCTCTGAACATGATGCTTCAAGCCAATCTCAAAGCTTTTGAAATATGTTTCCTTTTTCAAACATTATTAAGCTCTCCTTGGAGTTGCATTAGAATCTAAAACTCATTTTCTTTCAGTTCTATTTTCAGTTCTTTATCCTTTCTTTCATATCTGATTTATAACAAAAATTTATACAATCTAAGTACAGTACCTGATTTGAAGTTTCTGATGTTTGATTCATGACATAAATCTATACTAAGTATGGTATCTGATCTGAAGTTACTGAGCTTGCATTATGGAACCAGATAAAGTTGATACAAGGGCAACTATCGCTGCATTGTTTTATTATTTCCACAACTATTTTTATGAGACAGTGGTAAATACAGGCAGAAATATACATAAAATCAATGTGGCTGCTGCCTGCTCCATGCTGTAATCAATATACATAGTAGTTTTACCATTTTTCATTTCATGCAACTGAGAACAGTAAGCCAGACTGCCCTCCCATTAAGTAGGCCCTCCCAGACAGCATACAAAATTCAGTTCCTTAGAGTAAAACACTAATAACCATGTGTGAATCAATTACTGTGAAGAAAACATTAAGTGGTCTATTACATATACTACTGATCCTATTTTTTTCTGATCTATTCCATCTAACACAATGACTTCATAACTATCCCTACTGTGCAAAACATTCACTGATGTTATATATTACTATGACCTTTGCACCTGAAGTGCTTCTACTGAGTACTAGGAATATTTTCTTTGCTCAAGGTTTGAGATCATATTCCACTTTGTTGTTGATTTGTTTTGTCTTCATTACTATACTGTCTTTTCACCTGTGAGAATGGGAGGTACTCACCTTAGTTTTCAATAATAAAAAAGGTCTTAAAAGTACAGTGATGAAAATGCTTTGCAACCATAAGTCAAAGGTTTGATCCTCAGTAACTCAGCACATGCAAGACCTAGTTACTGCCCATCCAAAGTTAATGCATTTACTCCTGCTTAGCTTTACTATTCCTACTGATGATTGATTTAAGAGGCATACATATAATGTACATCCTATTTTCATGGCAAAGAAGGTGCCATGCAATTTTCATCAAAATGCTGTTTGCCCTTTGAGGACACTAAAGTCTTGTATAGTTCTTCAATGATCTATAAACAGGCTTGTAGGACTGCTCCACTTGTAACAGGTAATCCAAGGACAGGCCTGTAGCGCTATAGACAGGCCTGTAGGGCTGAACCGCTTGAAACAGGTAAAACAATTATCTACAGACAGGCCTGTAGGACTGACAGGTCTATAGGACTGCTCCACTTATAACAAGTAATCTACAGACAGGTATGAAGGCTGCTCCACTTGAAACAGGTAAAACAATTATCTATAGATAGGCCTGTATGACTGCTCCACGTGTAATAGGTAAAACAATTATCAATAGACAGACATGCAGAACAACAACTGAAACTGGTAATCTATAGGCCTGAAGGATTGCTCCACTTGCAACAGGTAATGTATAGATAGGCCTGTAGGACTGCTCCACTTGTAACAGGTAATGTATAGACAGGCCCGTAGGGCTACTCCACTTGTAACAGGTAATGTATAGACAGGCCCGTAGGGCTACTCCACTCGTAACAGGTAATGTATAAATAGGCCCGTAGGGCTACTCCACTCGTAACAGGTAATGTATAAATAGGCCCGTAGGGCTACTCCACTTGTAACAGGTAATGTATAGATAGGCCCGTAGGGCTACTCCACTCGTAACAGGTCATCTATAGACAGGCCTGTAGGACTGCTCCACTTGTAACAGGTAATCTATAGATAGGCCTGTAGGACTGCTCCACTTGTAACAGGCAATCTATAGACAGGTCTGAAGGGCTGAACCACTTGTAACAGGTAATCTATAGACAGGCCTGTAGGGCTGAATCACTTGTAACAGGTAATCTATAGACAGACCTGTAGGACTGCTCCACTTGTAACAGGTAATGTATAGACAGGCCTGTAGGACTGCTCCACTTGTAACAGGTAATGTATAGGCAGGCCTGTAGGGCTGAACCACTTGAAACAGGTAAAACAGTTATCTATAGACATACAGGACAACTCCATTTGCAACAGGTAAAACTGAAAAAATTGTAATGACCTAAAATTCATTAGGTAAATATCTTGTGCAGGCTATGCCTGTGTCCATTAAAGCTTGTATAACCCCTATATTTTTGGTAGTGATGAAGAGATCCTATTAAAACAGCTATTCATTGTCAATTCAATTGATCTGATACTGCTGTCATTGTTTTATTTTGTGATTGGCTGGTCCTAAAATGTAAACATATTCATAAACATGTGTCCAGAGATTGATGGTGCATTTGGTAAATATTACAGTATTTAAGAAGAGACACCATGAGCATGTACATTATACTAATACTGTAGTATCATTTATTTTTGCAGGTTTCAGTTGTTGTGGTTTTGAAATAAAAAAGAGATATTTTCATTGGTACTTAAATTCACAGTTTTACCTGGGAATGTTTATTTGTAGGTATTTAATTCCATGAAATAACCTCAACAACAACCTCAAAAAAAGAAAAAAGAAAAAAACTATGAGAACTACAAATAATGATTGCTTCAATGTTAAAACAGGACTACCACCTGTATAACCACAAATCAAACACTTGTCAAGATAGATCATTTACACTCAATGTCAATGGGAATTGACACTATGCTACTAATAGGTTATTAAAGTACACATGTATGATCTCTTCCTTAAAACACTGACCATAAAGTTGCACCATCAACTACGTTCTGATAACCACTGCATTAAAACAGTAGCTTAAAAGTGGTACAAATATTAGCTTAGATCCCCATTAGTTTGGATAATGTCATCATTCCACAGTGGCTTAAAAGTGGTACAAATCTTAGCTTAGATCCCCATTAGTTTGGATAATGTCATCATTCCACAGTGGCTTAAAAGTGGTACAAATGCTAGCTTAGACCCCCATTAGTTTGGATAATATCATTCCACAGTGGCTTAAAAGTGGTACAAATCTTAGCTTAGATCCCCATTAGTTTGAATAATGTCAACATTCCACAGTGGTTTAAAAGTGGTACAAATCTTAGCTTAGATCCCCATTAGTTCGGATAATGTCATCATTCCACAGTGGCTTAAAAGTGGTACAAATGCTAGCTTAGATCCCCATTAGTTTGGATAATGTCATCATTCCACTGTGGCTTAAAAGTGGTACAAATGTTAGCTTAGATTCCCGTTAGTTTGGATAATGTCATCATTCCACAGTGGCTTAAAAGTGGTACACATATTAGCTTAGATCCCCATTAGTTTGGATAATGTCATCATTCCACAGTGGCTTAAAAGTGGTACAAATGCTAGCTTAGATCCCCATTAGTTTGGATAATATCATTCCACAGTGGCTTAAAAGTGGTACAAATCTTAGCTTAGATCCCCATTAGTTTGGATAATGTCAACATTCCACAGTGGTTTAAAAGTGGTACAAATCTTAGCTTAGATCCCCATTAGTTTGGATAATGTCATCATTCCACAGTGGCTTAAAAGTGGTACAAATGCTAGCTTAGATCCCCATTAGTTTGGATAATATCATTCCACAGTGGCTTAAAAGTGGTACAAATCTTAGCTTAGATCCCCATTAGTTTGGATAATGTCAACATTCCACAGTGGTTTAAAAGTGGTACAAATCTTAGATTAGATCCCCATTAGTTCGGATAATGTCATCATTCCACAGTGGGTTAAAAGTGGTACCAATGCTAGCTTAGAACCCCATTAGTTTGGATAATGTCATCATTCCACTGTGGCTTAAAAGTGGTACAAATGTTAGCTTAGATCCCCATTAGTTTGGATAATGTCATCATTCCACAGTGGCTTAAAAGTGGTACAAACCTTAGCTTAGATCCCCATTAGTTTGGATAATGTCAACATTCCACAGTGGCTTAAAAGTGGTACAAATGTTAGTTTAGATCCCCATTAGTTTGGATAATGTCATCATTCCACCTGTGAACTAAACGTGTTACCTGCTTTCCCTTGTTCAATGCAATTAGCAAACAGTGTCAATATTTGATGTGTTCAGAGCCCATCAAAGTGTGAAGATGATAGCTAAATTGAAAAACAATGGATTCACTTTTTTGTTTGAGCCTGCCTCATGTACAAATCAACTTAACCACTAGATTTGACTTAAAACATCATCAATGAAGCAGAATCAAGCTGAATGGATAGTGTGGCTTACACAAAAATGTGTTAACAGACTGAACCTAATTATCTGTGGCTTTGAGAATAATGGACTTGTTTACTTCAACAATTTCAGGATTATTTACCAACAGAAATAACATTGATTAATCAAACAGCTCTATTGATCTTTTTGAATGAAACAGTAAACATAAGGGAGTGGGTATCTTTATCACATGTGGCAAATTTTTCATTGGATTCATGGTTCAGGGCAACAACAAAATCCTTGAAAATTGGTAGCCCATGAAAATTGGTAATACTACAGTAGTTTATAACAGAATTAAGTATTTATAATACTAAAGACATGTTAAACTAAATAGTAATTAATATTAACTTTTGTATGTTATTACGTACATTGTTATACTTTCTTCTTCAGAGGGTATCAAGGAAGAATAGTCCCTGACTCAATGAGTAAGCCTAGATAAATAAAGTATTATCACTGCACACTGCAGATGCCACTTTATTACTGTATATATATTATAATCTATAAATACTCATTGAGGATACAGCCCATTCCTACTGATCATCTGATTCATAAGGGGATAATGTACATCCTGATTAAATGATAAACATGAAAAGTGACCTCAGTTTTGTATGAAAATGCTTTCTGCTGGAAGATGGTCCTAATATCTTGTAAATACCGTTTACTGCAGAAGCCATTTGGCTGGGAAATAAACCAGCCTACATCAAAGGATAAAATGGGCATGCCAGACAATCAGTAATACTGGTTATAAGAGTTGAAAAATGAAGCTGGTAACAGATCAATCTCTATCTCTCCTATCTCTTATTTGTAGGACAGAATGTTGCAAAGAATGGACCATTTTAATTTGCTTACACAAAACTTGTCATGGTCTCATGTTTTGAACTGATGCTGATTACATTTTCAGCTCATTCAAAATCCAATTAGCACCTCACTATATAGGACATTAAAGAAGATTACTGCTGTTTAAGGGCCATCTCTGTGACTTATGCTTCAATGAGGACACATATATACAACCTGTACTTCAGTGAGGATACCAATATGCAACCTGTGATTCAATGAGGACACCAATATGCAACCTGTGCTTCAGTGAGGATACCAATATGCAACCTGTACTTCAGTGAGGATACCAACATGTAACCTGTACTTCAATGAGGACACCAACATGCAACCTGTACTTTTCAATGAGGACACCAATATGCATCCTTATGCTTCAGTGAGGACACCAATATATAACCTGTACTTCAATGAGGACACCAACATGCAACCTGTACTTCAACGAGGCACTAACATCAGGTTTCATTTAATGGACATCCCAGTGACTTTCTTTCCTTTCCTTACAATAACCAATTAAGAAAACAATGCTTGTTTGTGTGTCATTTCCTTAGCTATGTTGTAATTAGCAGATTAACTCAACATTTTAGGCCTTTATGAAGTACACTACCTCAATTTATACAAGTATGTGTTTATCAACAATGTGCTATTTTTAAACTTTAATCACAAGGGGAAAAAATGCAATTCATAAATGTTATACAATTTAATATTTGGTTTGGTATTCTGTTAAAGATAATCTTTCTAAAATCTTTCTACATATTGTCAAAAACAAAATATAAAATGGAAAGCTTTTATAAAAAAAATCATTTTTTTTAAGCTATAGAAATGGTATCTTTTTAATTAACGAGTCCAATTATACAGTTTAATAAATGCATGACTAGACTTCCAGACCCGAGATATTGGACTTCAAATTTTTCAAGCATGCAAGTTCAGAACATCCAATAATGAACAAATAATAGAACACTTGTAACAATATTCAATTCCTCATAAATATCCAACAATTTCCACTAAAGATAATATATACACTGACGTCTTTTCTAGATGATCTTATTTTTATAATGTAAATCTTGACAAAGATAAACTGACAAAAATTGAAGTTTATTCACACTACAGACATATTAGTCGAGTTTATTACATATGATGAGCACTGTAAAGCCATCCAGAATACAACTTGAATTATCTTTGCCACCAACAATTAGTTCCCTTGATTGAAAACAGCCTAATACATGTATAGAGAAAATTAGTGATGGAGAAAACAGACATAAATATCTATTTATAGCATCAAGTACCTGACTATCTACTATTTATGCATATTTCCCTTACATTTTGGCTCACAGAAATAATACAGAAAACAACTGGCATTCTAACTGGCAACTTAGCAACAGAAGGAGAGTGTGTGTGTGTGTGTGATTTGAATTTTTAACGTAGCTTTAACAATTTTTCAGTCATATCGCTACGATGTCTGCAGTGTGGCAGTTTATAGTGATGTCTAGCACTGGGGCATCATGCCGCAGACATGTAGCATGACGTCCCACCCAGTCACATTATCCTGACACCAGGCCGACCAGTCCTAACACTAACCTCTTAATTCATTAACCCCTGGTGCCGCATTTACGTGGCAGGAGGTGGTAGCCTACTTCTGAGCTCTGTAGCGTCAAGGTCATGTATGACACAATAAAGTGGGTGGTATTATAGAAAGGTAGACAGATGTAGCTTTACAATGATACTAAATAATATGGATATTCTAGTTGCACTACAAAATACAGAGGGAAAAACGTAACTTTTTGGACCCAAGTTTTTTCCAGCCGAAATTGGCCCGAGGTCGGAATCCGATTTTGTGTCTGGATTTTAGACTTTTTGGCCTCAGATCTAAGACAGACCGGTCTGAACTGCACACAGACAGGTAAACCTTTGCAAAAAGTAGGATAAGATGGGCATTTAGAATAAAGAGTGGTCTCAACACGAAAAGGATGGGTCCGTTAAGCAAAA
>JAECUM010053618.1:0-11142 GCA_016617855.1 Megalonaias nervosa
TATCCTACTTCAGCGTGCATGAGCATTTTCGTAGGTAGAATGGCTTTGCTTTATATAGTGCATTGCAACAAAATGCGCCTTTACTGACATGCATAGATTGAAATTGCTATTAGAGAGATACAGTGGTAATACACTAAAGTACGATTTCATGCAAATAACAACCCAAATATTTAATAACAATGCTGTTACCGTACAATAAAAACTTCTTTGTTTTTTTCGTCTTCTGCTACAGTAGCAACAACAATCACAACGGGTGACAACAACAGCAATTACTACTACAACTACTACCATCACCGCTAATGTTGCTGCTCCTTTATCTGCTGATACAGATTGTTATTAGCTCAAGCGATAAATCAAATATTTGTCCATTATTTAGAATGATAACAGCAGATAATTAATCACTCTCGACTTACAACTTGTGAAATCTGGTACATCTTATGAGTACTATAATGAGTCAGTGAAGAAAGGGAAAGGGGGGGGGGAAGCCTCTTACCTTGTCCAAAACTATGACCCATCCCTTCTCTATTGTAAATTTATGGACATTGTAAGCTATTGTGTTGCACTAGCTGAATCCTTTATATGCATCTGTGTAGGAATGGAAAATTCAACACAACGATAAGAATTTAGGGGCTTTTGCCTACTATTGAAAACAAACATTCTGCTCCTAAGGGTGGAAATTTTCTATTCAACACTAATTCATGATCAAGGACGTTTTACTCACATTTGTAAAGGAAAATTGAAATTCGAAGTCAAAATGGCGTTTTGTGATTACCGATCAACTTTAAGATTGCAAAAACGCAAGAGAGA
The DNA here is from genome assembly GCA_016617855.1 of Megalonaias nervosa. NCBI lineage: Eukaryota > Metazoa > Mollusca > Bivalvia > Unionida > Unionidae > Megalonaias > Megalonaias nervosa. Next base: position 808 of record JAECUM010053618.1, read on the forward strand.
GGCTTAAAAACGTAATGTTTGCACTGACATCCAAAGTGCTAACACTGAACATGTTCTGTATATGACGTTTTAATACAAATAAACGCACAAAGAACAAACGTTGAGGTAGTTGTTTAAAAGTTGAGGTAATGATAATGGAAAACGTCTGACCTGTGAAGCGCAAAGATACAGTTGCGAAAAAGTCAAAATATAAAATCCATTCACATCCCCAAGATTAAACGAGACAAACAAAATATCATGGCATTTAGTCCTCGATTCAGATTTGATGTACAATTGACATTCACATCATAGATCATAATGATATATATATATATATATATATATATATATATATATATATATATAACTCCATAACTCTACTATATTTAAGCCAATTTAGAGCAGAAGTCCCGGTTTTTGAAGTCCCAAACAAACACTGTTTTTAATTGCTACTTAATATATATATATATATATTAAGTAGCAGTTAAAACAAAATTTGTTTGGACTTAAAACCGGACTTTGTCGAACATGGAATTTTTTATATTATAATTTTCAAAGTAGACTTTCTCACTTATATTCACTTATATTCCCGACTCTCTCTCTCTCTCTCTCTCTCTCTCTCTCTCTCTCTCTCTCTCTGTGCACATATTTCATTCTAATGCGAGGAAAACTATCATGAGACGTACCTGCATTGTTTGTGAAGAATTCTAATATAATTCAAACAATTGATAAAACTAACTAATGAATTATAACGTCCCTGTAGACTTTTGTAGGTGGGTTGTTTCTAGTCATGTTCTTTATATATTTACGCGTAGCTTACATTTTGTAGACCGTAATGGGGTATTGATCGGACTTAACAAAAACGCTCAAAGACAAAAGTTCCGCTTTTTAACGTTTTGAAAGCATCAACTACAACGGTAACATTCGACAAGCTATTAAAGCACTATCTAAAAAATGAAAAGGGAACTGGTATATTGTTGACACATGTATAATGCATCTAAAAATCCAAAACACTTTCCATACAAAATGTCACAAAAAATGAAATAATAATAAAACTATAATTTAAACTTATATGATATCAGTGTTAGTGATATCAAGGCAAATAAGGTTATGGTAAACCTTTAAAATAGTCAGTCATATAGTGACATGCCATTAGCATCTTCCTTTTTTATTTAGGTTTGGAATCAAATTTTTATGAAAACAATTGCGTGCTTGTAGTGAAAACCGGAACAATATGTTGGTTTCAAATAAGTAAAGAAAGATGATAGCCTCTTCAGCACAGGTTCTCCAATAGATTTATCGTTGTTCTTATACACCTTGAGATACCTAGGCTGGTTTGAACAAAGAGGAACCGATAAAATGAATAGGCATATTTTCGTCACAAGCATTGTGCCAATATCATTAACGTATCTAAAATAGAAGAATACCCGATCATTACTCCGTCAAAATGCAAAGATATACACAGTCATTATCAATATTAAGCATATTATATTCCCCATGATATATCTCAAAACGATGATCATAATGACAAATACGGAACTTGGCAGACTGAACTAGAAGAGTAGAATAATGAGGACAAGGCACATTACACTGTGTTAGGTCATGACCACCAACAGGCCAGACAAGATAAATTTTAATGTTGTCTCTGTATCGAGACATTAGGACACCAAATATACAGAGCACATGCTATTATAGCGCACACAAACCAACCAATCAGATTATGATTCACTTCAACTTTGGCGATGTTCTATTAAATATGCCTAGGATTAGATCTTGCTGGTGAGAAGAGATCCTTTATCGGTAAATATTTGTTCATGTCATTCTTAGGCTAGAAGCTTAATAAATTGCATGCTTCTGGTAATATCCATGCACATTGCCAGTCGTTCGTGTATATTCTACTCACAACAACAAGTATGGTAGAAATGGTCTTTAAAAGTCTTTCATTTATGTCTTGAGCCCTCTCAAAGAAAACAGTTTAGAATTTTCACCTTTACCCTTTCTTGTAGGTGGGGTGGTTTTATTAAATATTTTAGCCATATATTAAATAATTGTTCTCTTTTTATTCAATCAGCATACGGATTGAGGTTGGTAACAATATAATTTTAACGTTTTATTGTACACTGGGTGAGAAAAATGATTCCTTGACGATCAGAAAGAGACATGCATAAAATTGCTACTACACAAAATATTAATTTGAAATAAACTGCTTCCCATGCACCATGTTTAAAGACTTTATTTTCTGTAATTGACAAATGGAGGGCGTTATATTGGACTGTTTTCTTGAAGCATCGGAGTAACAGTTTTCGTGTTGCAGCAACCTTGACATGACACGATCGCCTTTATGCGTTTAAAATAGCAGAATGACGCCTTTTCTGCATTTTGAATATAAATTGGTATTTTTAACATCAAGGCATTTATTACCTGCTCCATCAGTCTTTTCAAACATTGTGGACGTTTATTGCGAAAGAAAAATCTGTGCAATTAATGTAATTCAAAAAACATACATGTATCTTTTAAACAGTATATGGACTACATTGTCTAGAAGCTATGCCAAGTTATTTTGCACAATAATATGCCTAGAGCAAATGTTGATTTAAAATAGGAAAAAGGATTCAAAATATTTATTTAATTTGGAAAATAGAAACTGTACAAGTAAGATGATGCGATGTTGTAGTAGTAGTAGTAGTAGTAGTAGTAGTAGTAGTAAAAATAACAATAATAACAATAATTAATTCAGTAATTTAGGTCACCGGTCAATGTTGCAAAATATATTACAAGTAAATATAATGTGCGCCATGGTGTAAAGAAGTTCAGTATGGTGTTCATCATGAGTATATATACATAATTTCCTATGCTCTGTGCATACTATTATAAAGATGTTACTATCTCTAAGTATATAATTCGCCATTAGTTTCAGTTATCAAATATTGTCTAAGATGAAAAGCCGAATTGATATAGTAAGAAAGATTTCTTATAATTAGTACGTTACTATGTCTCATGGGGGATACACATTTTTCTATAGACGGATAGAGATAATAAACTTAACTACAGTATTTCTTTCTTAAATGGTCATAAGCTGGACAAACACAAAAAAAATGGAATTCATCTTCTGCCAAATTAACATTATTTTTCTGTCATAATTCACAATGCCTATTATTTTTCTCAATCCTGCTATGCTTACCTGTCTCTGTTTTCATTGTATGTGCTGAGCACCTAAATTTAGCAATCTACTTCCTATGAAAATATGATAATCCACATCAGAGGTATTTTTCGGGTTCTAATACGGTTTTATACATAATACACGCTTTATGTGAGTAACTAATGTCACTTTGCCAGTTTTGGAATATCGAATTCTTCATTCTTTGCAAAACTAGTGAGACAAATTGTTTTTCGTCTCTACGATCTTTGCTTAGCCAGATATACCCTAAAGCCAAGAGAAATAAACATATCTTTAACTTTGGTAGCTCACGTGAGACGGTTAGTTTAATCTAATCTTAACAACCTTAGATAACATTGGTGTGGGTAGCGAGTTGAAGGCATTCTTATAACTTTCAACCAATATTTAATACAACCAACTTTGGGGCAGAAAATAGACCCATGTTTTATAATAAGGCACACGCTCAATACGACTTTCTTTGAAAAACCATACCTCGTTTCGCTTGAGGTATCCCCATTTCTAAAAGCAATGGTGTTAGTTTAATCCAGACTGACCATTTTTATCACAGAAATGTTCGATAACATTTATTTGGTTCTGAAGTAGCTTTACTCTATCAGCGTAACTAGCAACATCATCAGCCTAAAATATTACAAAGATATCATCAATGCCGTCTTAGATAAATACACCTCTGCTGCAATCGAGCTTCAGCTGTGTAATCAACTCATTAATATATATATATATTAATATATATATATATATATATGTATGTATACATAGTTATGCTGGCTACATATGGCTACATATACATGGCTAGGCTGGCTGCATATATATGGGATATATAAGAGCTAAAGCTTAAATAAAGATATTGTCCCATGTGGAATATTTTTTCCTAACCCTGCTTGTGCTTCTTCAATCAGACTGTCTTCTGTTCATGGAGGGGTAGTACCTCTGGTGGGGTTAGCAGTCGTACTTCTTCGGGGGTAGCTAGTCCATCTTTGGTCCCCACTTGCCGCTCAGCTCTCACCTGTGGCTCCAAGAAGCTGTAGCATGCGCAGCGGCCACACCACGGGCAACGGCTTCGACTGGCCGGCTAAACCAGGTTGAGGGTAGCCGACGGGTCTCAAACCCTCGGTGAGTCAGGGCTTGTCACCCATAGCATGTGAAGACTGGACCCGGCGGACTGCGCGGAGGAACCACCAGCTGGTCAACGGGCAGGAAAGCGGACCCAGCAAAGCGACGTGGAGCGCTAAAAGCACGGCAAGACACGCAGGACGCCTTGGTCATCCACTGCATCCAGTCTCCATTCCAGCTGTCTTGACTACGTCTTGCCACTGGACAAAGTGGGGCCTGGACGAGAGAGTGAGGCTGACGCAGCGCAACTCTTCCTAACTTTAATCCAATTCACACGCAAGTCATTTATGTCATCACCCGTTCCCAAGACCTGCGACGATGGACGAGCTGCGACGCGGCAGGTGTGGATGCACTGGCAGCCGTAGTGGCGGACCTGCACGTAGGCGGCTGAAGCCATAGGGTCGTCTTCCATTGACCTGAAGCAGAAATGGATTTCGGCAGCTGTCTGAGCGACTAAGCAGACCTCTTCAGGATAGCGCTGCTTACCTCCGTAGCCTGAGGAAGGGGCTGGAAAAGGTGCCCTAAAAAAGCCTGCTTCAATTACCCCGACCAGCTTACAGCGGCTGGAGGGAATCCCGTTCTTGCGGTCGAAATACAAAGAAAACCCGAAAGGTTCCCCTGACTCTTGGTGCGTGGAACATACGCAGTCTACTGGACCGTGCAGAGGCTGACAAACCAGAGAGAAGAACTCCCCTGATTGCAAGAGAACTTGCTCGCTACAAGGTAGAGATAGCAGCCCTGAGTGAAACTCGCTTGGCCGATGAGGGACAGTTGACTGAAGATGGAGCTGGCTACACCTTTTTCTGAAGTGGACGTGGCACCGATGAACGTGGTGAGCCTGGAGTTGGTTTTGCAGTTCAGTCGAGTCTGGTGAATAAGCTCTCCAGCTTACCAAAGGGAATTAATGACCGGCTAATAATGCTGAAGCTACCCTTACCTGGAAAAAAGCAAGCCATACTCATTAGTGTTTATGCACCAGTCATGACCAAATCAGAGGAAGCCAAAGACAAGTTCTACCAAGATCTGGAAGCTCTGATTGCTTCAGTACCAAAGTCGGACAAGCTGATCATTCTTGGTGATTTTAACGGCAGAATTGGCGCGGACCACACTTCGTGGCAGGGAGTTATTGGTAGACATGGCATTGGCAACTTCAACAGCAATGGACATCTGCTCTTGAGGATGTGCATAACATATGATCTCCTGGTCACAAACACCGCCTTTCGTCTGCCCAACCGTAACAAAACAACTTGGATGCACCCACGGTCTAAGCACTGGCAGGATGGCTGTGTGACCAGAGCCATGTGTGGTGCTGACTGCTGGACAGACGACAGGCTACTGATATCCAAGATGAATCTTAGAATTCAACCACCCAGACGTCCACAGGGAATATAAGTCCCAAAGCGACTCAACGTATCCAGGCTGAAAGTCTGCAACACTGAGCAAGTTCTGCTGGAAGCTCTGACAAGCCAGCTGAAAACCACAGACTCTAATACCAACGACGTAGAGCAATGCTGGGCTGCCTTCAAACAGCTGGTGTACTCTACTGCATCTGAAATCTTTGGTGTCACTACGCGAAAGCACCAGGACTGGTTCGACGAGAACTGTGAAGAAATACAGTCCCTGCTAGAGGAGAATCATCGTCTCCATCGGGCGTACAGCACCCTAAGTCCGCTGCAAAGAAAGATGCCTTCAGCAGAGTCCGCCAAGCTGTGCAGAAGAAACTGCGCAAGATGCAGGACACATGAATGAGCTGAAAAACTGATGATATTCAGTCTTTTGCCGATAGACACGACATGAAGAATTTCTATAGCGCTCTTCGTGATGTTTATGGCCCAGTAACAACAGGCACAGCCCCACTCTTGAGCTCCGATGGCAGCATTCTCATAATCGAGAAGGAGAAGATACTTGATCGCTGGGCGGAACACTTTAGCGGTGTCCTCAACAGACCCTCTTCCGTCAACGATGAAGCGATCAACCGTCTACCCCAGGTGGAGATCAACGAGAGATTGGCTGACCCTCCAACAGCGCTGGAAACTCACAAGGTCATTGAGCTCCTGTCTAGTGGGAAAGCTCCAGGAGCAGACTCCATCCCAGCTGAGATCTACAAGTCTGGTGGGCCTAAGCTAGTGGAAAGATTAACAGAGATGTTTTGTGGGATGTGGAGCAGAAACTCATACCCCAGGAATTCAAAGATGCATCCATCATCCACATTTACAGACGCAAAGGAAATCGCCAATCCTGCGACAACCATAGAGGAATCGCTCTACTCTGCATTGGAGGCAAGGTCCTCGCCAGGCTACTGCTGAACAGACTCACAGAGCACCTTGATCATGGCCTATTGTCAGAAAGTCAGTGTGGCTTCAGAAAGGAGAGAGGCGCCATCGACATGATCTTTGCTGCCAGGCAGATGCATGAAAAGTGTCAGGAACAAAATGTCCAGCTATACACCACCTTCGTGGACTTGACTAAGGCATTCGACACTGTCAGCCGGGATGGCCTTTGGAAGATCATGGCCAAATTTGGATGTCCTAAAGTCTTCATTGATATAGTGATGCAGTTTCATGACGGCATGCTTGTCAGAGTCCAGAAACAGGGTAACTATTCCGAACCCTTTGCCGTTACGAATGGTGTGAAACAAGGATGTGTCTTAGCCCCCACTCTCTTCAGCCTCATGTTCTCCCCCATGCTGATGGATGCTTTCAAGGACAGGGATGTGGGAGTCGGTCTCCCATACCGTCCTGATGGGAAGTTGTTCATCCTGAGGAGGCTTCAAGCCAAAACCAAAGTCCAAGTTGAGAACATTCGCGACACTTCCTGTTTGCAGATGACTGTGCCCTTAACGCCAGGACGGAGGCAGGCATATACAACAGAGCATGGACCAATTTTCCACAGCGTGCACCAACTTCGGACTCACCTTCTCCACCAGCAAGACCGAGGTTCTGCATTAGCCAGCTCCTGGAAAAGATTACCTGGAACCATCCATCACTGTCAACGGTGAAAAGCTCAAAAATGTGGACAGGTTCACATACCTCGGCAGCTTCCTGTCACAAGCAGTCCACATAGACGATGAGGTCAACACCAGGATTGCCAAAGCCAGCGTATCATTTGGCAAACTCCTCTCAAATGTCTGGGATAGGAGAGGCATCAAGCTCGCCATCAAACGTAAAGTCTACGCAGCAGTTGTTCTCCCCACCCTTCTCTATGCTTGCGAGACCTGGACTGTGCATAGCCGCCATGCTAAAAATCTGAACCACTTCCACCTGAGCTCCCTGAGAAAACTGCTGAAAATCAGGTGGCAGGACAAGGTACCGAACACAGAGGTGCTCACTCAGACCTGCATGACAAGCATGCACACCACGCTGTGCAAAGCACAACTCCGATGGGCTGGCCATGTTGTCCGCATGCCGGAAGAACGCCTACCCAGGAAGGTGTTCTATGGAGAGTTACAGCAAGGCAAGAGATCTCACGGTGGTCAAAAGAAGAGGTACAAGGATACCCTCAAGGTCTCGCTGAAGAACTTTGGCATTGACCCTAACAGCTGGGAGAGTGTTGCTGCTAATCGATCTGCTTGGCGCAGTCAAGTCAATGTCGGTGCGGCAGCCTTTGAGCAGAAAAGACTGGTGGACGCAGCTGAAAAACGTGCTCTGCGCAAATCCAGGAACAACAGTTCCGCATCTCCAAGTCAGCAACCTGTACATCCATGTCCCCACTGCAACAGACTCTTCCGGGCCCGGATTGGACTGATCAACCATCTCCGGACCCACCCCCAGTGAATTCATTGACATAAATGGTCTTCATCGACACCGATGGACGAACATCATATACCATAATTCAATATGTCACTAAAGATCTTGCATAAAGTATCAATAAAGGATATCCCTCTGTCATTGTTTGGATCGCTCTTGTCACCCCACTTATATATAGGACAGATAATACTCTTCTCCCACTGTTTAGGAAAATAGCCAGATTCAAAGATTTTGTTGAATAGAATGTTAAGAAATGATAAGGTCGTTTCATTCGTGCAATGATAAAAATAAGCAGGTATTTTATAAAGTCATCGAAAGATTACAATGACTGTGACCCCTTTCGTAGTTCATATTTGATGTATGTATGTATGTATGTATGTATGTATGTATGTATGTATGTTTGTGTATGTTTGTACCGCCAAGATAAATATTCCCAGAAATGCTAGTTTGACACTCATCAAGGCCATCTCGGAAATGGGAGTTTGTTTGGGATTACAATGTTCTTCGTTTGGCAGTTTATGTTTCTAAGGCGAATTACGACAGTATTGGCCAGCTTACTGAAGCCTAAGTATAGTCACTGCATGTAAGGAACACAGGCACTAAATTGGAACACAGAAAACGTGATAATACATTCTAATTAATTCTGTATGAGATTCGCAAGCCAGATGCCCTTGCGTATGATACGACGAATCCGCATGGAACCAAAACTATTTATCCGCCGCAATTAAAAATGTCGCATACACTCTGATAGCTCAGTAGCTAACAGCTCGATTAATGCCTATTTTGTCATGCTTGATTTCGCTTGGGGTTACCTATCCATGGCTAGGAGTTTGTATATTTCAAGTGTTCAGTTTGATAGTTTATATCTATGACACTTAATATTATAGTCCATTAAATAGGCAAACAGAAATATTCTTATACTTTACTTTTGCAATAACCTCAAGGACAAGAAAATAAACTTTTGTTTTATATCATTTGCAGTCAGCGTATCACGCTATATCTCTGAATTCCTTCCACACCATTAAAGACAGGCAATGAAACTTTATTCAGTGATAGTCAAATGGGTGCAGATTGTGCCAATATTTTTCTTCTAAATTTTTGTCACGACCTTTGAGGTGGGGTTTGTGGTTTGGAATGGTTTTGCATACATTTATAAAACAACAAACTACTAAGTTGTATCTTGGACAGGTCTGAGAAATGGTTTGTGACAAATGACCCAAGTGTTACCACATATTAGACCGTAACACGTAAGCGATGCTCTGAGGTTTATCATTACCACTAAGAATTTAGCCACCGGGACAATGCATAGAAATTATTGAGATCCCAACCACGTGACTACATATAAACCGTAATATTTAAAGCATGAGAAAAATATACGTATATATTACACTGAAATTGTCGGGGTTCATACTTACCCCAAGTTATTTAGCCCCAGTGACACAGCTTGGCAAAACTATCGCATTCCACACTATATAGTATGTACCGACTTGCAAGGCATGCAATAAAACAAATGCATATACCCAGTTTATATTTGCTCCTTGGGCAGTCCTTATCCACAAGGACCAACCCAACAGACTCAAATTTCTGGGTTAGGTCAAAAAATGGGAAAGGGCCGAGATACATATTTTGCCAACAAAGAATTCTAGTTTATTCTTTGTCATTTTTCTCTTGTTTTATTTATAGATAAATGCTTTCAATAACAGACAGGTGTTCACTAAGGAATTTCGAAGCATTGAATTTTTTTCAAATCTCAATTAGCGTCTGTAATGACTTAATTAGACGTGAAATACAAGAAATCACAATTATAAAAGCTAACACGAAGTTGTGATGATCAGGTTTACTTTGCTTCACTAAAAAGGTAATAATTATATGAATTAGTACGATCACTTTGTATCCAGTCTCACAAAAGCTTTGGGGTATTGTGCTATGGTCCTTGTCAAGACAATGTCCCTATACTACTTCATCACTAATCGAGTTAAAAACATGAAACTTGGGTCAGAAAGCTTACAAGTAGCTTCCCGGAGATCGGTGGTTCTTCCCGTGATCTTCCTCCACACAAAATATACTGGCCGTCATGTATAGCCTATCATTTGCTGAAACGTGGCAATAAGGCTCACAAAATCATAACTAAACCAAATCTAGAAATGACAGAATAATCAGATCTTTATTTATGTATATTGCAAATATGCAAATGTATGATAATATTTCACTGACAGCAACCTACGTGACAAATTCTTCGATTTAAATGAACTTATGGAATAGTAACATTTCTTATTCCCATATTGTATAACTAACAGCATTATATATATATATATATATATA
>JAECUM010053619.1:0-30343 GCA_016617855.1 Megalonaias nervosa
CGTTTGGTTTTGGCAATGCCCACCCAATCTCCTGTTGTGAACACTCCAGCTTTCTTGGGGACAGTCACTGTCGGGGACGTACCAAACAGACGCTCGAAGACGGTGACTTCGTTGTCGGGAGTCACTTCTTGGGGGGCACGTCCGATGCTTCGATGGTAAGATTGGTTGTACGCTTGGACGAGGTGCGGTAAGACGTCGATGTACTTGAGAGTGTGTTGATGCGTAAAATATTTCCACATGCGTTCGTTCAAGGTGCGTTGAAAACGTTCCACGATCCTGGCTTTGGTTTTGGTATTCTCGGTGGTGAAAAAATGAATGTCACGTTTCTTCAATTGTTTTTTGGAAAGCTTGGTTCAGAAATTCGGTGCCTTTGTCGGTTTGCCAATGAAGACGGTGAGACCACTTTGTTTCAATACCAGTTTGAGGGCCCGCACTAACTCACTGTTCGATTTGGAAGTCAATGGCACGACCCAAGCAAATTTGGAAAAGACGTCGATGACACAAAACAAATATTTGTAACCACGATTGTAGTTGGCTAAATTAGAGACATCGGCTAGCTCGGCTTGCCATTGATGATCGATGCCCTCCACTCGGGTGCGACTTCTGGAAAAGTTTCGTCGAATGAGTTTGTGTAAGGTGTACGTGGCTTGTTCTTGTAACCAGCGTTGTACTTGAGGTAAACGAACACTTTTCAGTCGAGTTTTGGCAGCACGATACAATTTCTAAACTCCTCCGTAACCTGCAGGATAGGATGGATCGTAGTAAATGCTTGCTAACACCTTCTCCATTTTTTAATAAGTGATCCACTTTTCGCTGATGGTACTCTGAAGTGGTTTAGAAACGGCTTTACGTGTCCGATGTGCCACAGGAGTAGAAGTTGAAGGTAGTTTTGGTAGTGGTGGTGGTGGCGGTAATGGAATGGCTTTGGTCTTCGTTTCTTTTTTCACTTCTGCTTTCCCTTCTTTCCTTTTCACTTCTGTCGACGGTGGAGTGGACATCATCTTTTTAGCCCAAGCTTTAAGTTCTTCTCGTTGCTGTGTAGGGGAAGGGGTCACCAAGGACGCTGATATCTTACTAGGGATGGGAGCTGCTGACAGTGTTTGAAAGACTTCTCGTGCCTCTTCTTCCTCATGCATACGTGAGGCTGCGTCTGTCTTGACCGCTGGGGGTGGTGGTGATGGACTTTTCATCAAGGTCTTAAAATCTTTCAGAATGGGTAGAGCTGTTTCGTCTAAAGCTTTCTGGTGAAAGAGTTGCAGTCGTTTCAACAATTGACCGTACCTTTGCAATTTTTCCATTTCTGACAAATCGCTATGATCCATCAACGATTGCAATTCGTGTTGTAACGGGGACATCTCGGTCAAATGAGGATTGGGAGGTAAATGTGGGGCCCGTTGTTCTTGCCATCGATGGTATTCCATCCATAGTTTGTAAGAGACTAAAGCCAGTTTTCGTCCTTCCATCGGATTTCCAGAATCACGTCTGAGATCTTTTAACTCCAGAGGTCCCTTTTATCTTCTTAATCCTTTTTATCTTTGACCTATCCCTTGTGAAGCAGCTCCCTGCACGAGTGCCGTAATCACTGTTCCCAATACTCCTTTCAGCACGGGTGCTAACAACAGGGGCAAAAAGTGTACAAATCCTCTGCGTTGTACCAAAACCTTTTTCTTTTGATGGATGGGTATTTTATTTTGGACCATTTGGCGAAGAACGTGTCGATGTTTGGCTAAGCATTCTTTCTGATGTTTAGATAAAGGTATCGTTCCTTTCAAGACATTCAGACAGCATTCGCTCACGGTATCGATGACGTCTTTGGAGGTAGTTTGAATGAGCTGTTTCGCATGGGTGGAGAAGCTTTGGAGAGGACGGACAACACGTCCCAATGTTTGGTTAAACGAGGTGGCAGTCTTTTTCTTTTCTTTCCTTTGGAGGTAGAAGAAGGGTGTCTTTTGTGGGGTGACATCTTTGTTTGTTGGTGGGTTCGTTGTGTTCCGGGGCACACACCAAAAATACACTAACGTTGATGACTTGACACACGTCGTTTTATCTTTTTTTGGGACTATCGCTTCGTCATAAAGGTGACGATGTGTTTTCCAAAATTGCCAAAGAATCCTTTTCTTTGGTTACTCTTCTTTTTCTTTGGACTAGTGTGTCTTTTTCTGGGGTGACGTCGATATTTGGCTATGCGTTTTTTCTTATGACGAGACTGTCTTTTTCTTTCTCCTTTCTGGACAGGAGACCAACGATGAGGGGGCATCTATTGGTGCACAAATACACTGACATCCATGGCTCGACCTACGTCCTTTTATCTTTTTTTAGGGAAGTATCGTAGCAAATCCTCCCCTTCGAGAAGCATCGTAGCAAATCATCCCCCTTGGTTGCTCCTTTTTTTCTATGGACGAGTGTGTCCCTTCTGGGGGTGACGTCGATGTTTGGTTAAGCGCTTTTGAGGATGATGTGACTGTCTTTTCTTTTTCCTTTTCCTTTTTGGACAGAAGAAGAAACACTTCTTGGAGGGGACATCTTTGGGTGTTCAGCAGCACAAAAACACTGATCCCTATTGTTTCCCTCGGGTCGTTTTCATACTGAAATGCGTCGCCACTGATTGTCTTTACGTCGTATCAACTTGATGACAGGAAACACACGTCGTGGAGGAGTTCGCAACGGACTAAATAGGGACAGTTCTTGTTGGACAAATCCAGTAAACTCTGTAACATGCCCGATCATTCTTGGACTTTAATTGTGGGGCAGTTACTTTGTGAGCAGCGGCCACTGCCGCTAAAGAGGAAGAGGGTGTCACCACTGGAGGTCGTGGCTTGCGAATGTAAGGTTGCGTCCTGGCGTCAGTGACTCTCTTGTGGTTAGAAGCTGTTTTCTGTGGACTTTTCTTTTCTTTTTCTTGACACCGTTGCTCTTTTTCTTTTTCTTCTGGGTACGTCGGGGAGTGGCTTTTTTCTTGGGAACAACTTTGGGGGCATTGGGATCCCATTTTAAGAGGGAGCGAATGATGACACCTTCTGGAGAACCGCTACCTCCAGGTTTCAAAATGATTTGCTTTTTGGTTTGAGTGTCGATGCGAGGATCGGCCAGTTGCGTCAAGGCTACTTTGTTCCTCTCAAAAAAACAAAAACGTTTGGTTTGATGTGGAATCTGAATGATGCCTTGCAGTCACCGTAAACCATCGTAAGACTTCTTTGAGACTGGCCTCTAAGACACGAACACGAATTTGTGGATTTTTTTGCGACTGATGCGGTACAAGGCACGAATCAATTTGATGGGAATATGAGACTGAAGGGACGTCATGTTAACGATGTGTGAGACGGAGCCAAAGTGACCGTGGTTTTTATAGATTTTTTTGGTGGATGTGGTTGTGGTTAAGTCGACGACGGAGACGTGTACACGACAGGCCCTCCGTCTTGGCACCAGCGGTGAAACAGATGGGTACGAAATCGCAAATAATCGGGAGTGGTGGGTTTTAAATCCACGAGTAAATAGGCGTGTGGGGTTTGAGTGGCATCGTCGTACGCATGAGTCAGCCAAGGCGTTCCTAATTGTATGGCTAACACTTGCACTTGCGATTTATCTCTAGGGCTTTTAAACAACACCACGCAATGAGCATTGAGACTGATGGTGCGATGGGCTTTACTTTGTTGAAACAAATTTTGGGTGATGTAAATGACACTGGCATTATGATGATGCCCTCTGCGCGTAAACCACAGTTTAATTTCTTCTTCGTCTCCTCCTAACATGTCGTCAAAGATGACCAAATGGGTTTGACTGGGGTCAGACACGATCCCGTCGTCTTCGCCAGGAATGCCTTCCACAAACACGATGGAATCGCCTTGACTTTCTCGCAGAAGGCTGTATGCCGATTGCCACTCTTTGTAACACCACATGATGCTTTGAGGGGGACGATTGATCAAATGATCGATCAAACGTTTGATGTATTTGGTTTTGCCTGAACCGCTCGGTCCAGCAATGAGCATGGTAAAGGGATGGCGAGGATACAAGGCCTCCCAACTAGCACGATCTAAGTGTTCTTCGATCACTTTGAAAGTGGAGGGAGAGGGAGCAGAGACAGTAGAAGTAGCCGTAATAGTAGTAGTGTAAGGAATGTCACTTTTGACAGGAAGACAGACAAGACAAGAGTTTTTATACTTTTTACAGGACACGTTTATTGTCATCTTTTAAAGTGAACAACACGAAAGACAAAAATACATAAAAGCCAAATTGCTAAGTACATGAATAAAAGACACATGAAAACGATCAAAGTAGAATATAAACAAGTCTCTGTACAACATTTGTGGTGATCAAGAGGTGATGTCGTAGGGACAGTGTGTAATGTTCTTATAGTTTTTACACTCGTTGGTACAGTCACACAGGGGTCCTCCCGGAATGGCCTTTCGTGGATGTTAATGACGGTCCTGTGCAGTCCTGAAGGGAGTGGTTCTTCTTCTTTTGGTACTGTCACTAACAAAGGTTTAAAAGTTACTTTTTTTACTGAACGTTTGAATTTAGGATTACAAATCTTTTGCATAGTGTGCCACTTCTTTAGTCCAAGCCTCGAAACCGCAATTTTTCCAGTCACGTACATCTTTCCAGTGAGAGTGTAAGTCACAAGCTACACACACATCGTCGTACACATCTTCAGTACCTAAAAGTTCGAGAATCATTTTTTCCCGCAGAGGTAGAGAAGTGCCGAGATGAAATCGCAAAGCTTTTAACAGAATGAGTCTCTCGTGTACATTTAAAGGGACCACTTTCATGCTTTTTGAAATGGTATGTACTGTTTGTAAAGAGTCCACAAAGAATCAGCTGGTAAACGAAATCCCAGAAAGCAAGTCACTAAGACACACACTACACGTCGACCTCAATTCAATGGACACAGTTCTCGTAATAGGTGTTGGTAATCCTCCACCGATAGAATAGTGTCATTGATTTCCTTCCACGGAATCTGTTGTATCACGAATGATAAAGGTCGTGGCATGGTACTCCGTTTTTGTACCCTCTTAGGTGTAAGGTAATAAGAATCAGGAATCGCTGGGTCGTGGCCAATAGCTTCGTTTATATTTGTGATTGAAGTAGTGTCCTCCCATAATCAGTCTTCGCTTGCTTTGGAAAAAAGCATAGTTTAAAAATGGAGAAATGATTCTGAGTTTGCGTTTCACTTGTATTTTGACCAACTTGCGGTAAATGCGTTCTCTCAACTCCACAGGCAAACCACGAATGTTCTCTTGCAAAATATCCATAACCATGTCAGTCAAACACTTCTCCTAATGCGAAAGTAACGAACATAGTGAGTAATTTCTGACCACTGCCATTCCAGGAATAGGTCAAGAATGTCAATAAAATCTTCAAATGTAAATGGTCTAAAGCGGAATATTAGGATGAACGCACCCTTGACCCAGAGAAATCGGACTTGTTTGTTGACTTTTGTCAATTTCCTCTTGTGAATTTCTCGACACAAAAGTTCTACAGTCACTAATTGAGATTTGGCTCTGGCAAGTCCCTGCCAAATGTCCTTGTAGATCTTCTCTTGCAATTCGTGTGGTAATCTTTGAATATTAGTTTCTACATGGGTTTTAAAAATACTTCTCTAGGTGTTGTCCAATGTTTGACTCCTAGCCAAGCAGTTGGTTTCTTAAACGACATGGCATGCCCATTTCAAAGACGAGGTCCAACTAAAGGTAGGTAGTGACAATCTGGAGACCATCGAGCATGTTCCAGGTAAGCGCAATGTTTCTTCTCCCACTCGTGAAGTGACACACCGCAACTGAAGCACTTGACTTTATCCCCTTCGCCCAAGTAGATAAATCCAGCTCTAGCTAATTCTTCGGGGGTAGGTCCTCCCAGATATTTTGGCCATTTTCTTCGGAAGGTTTTGAATCGACTTTCATAGTCGCAGTATTCAGGCAAACGCACAGGGAACGAATATTCATCTTTCACAGGTTCATTTCGATGAGGTTACGGTAAAATATGCAGGAGTTTGCTCAGTTTGGGATGACATCCGTAGGGTGGTAGCCGCATGGTTTCATAATGATGACATATACTATGAAAACCAGTAAAGCGAAAATACCTACATCAGTTTTCCTTGGCAATGGTGAGGTAAAACGGGATGGTACAAGTACGTGGGAGGCAAGACTTTGCATTTTGATCAATCTTTCTTATTGGCGAATGTTGTCCACGTCGATGTGTTCCGTCAGCAATTGCGGGTGCCCTGCGGGAAAGTGACAATATTTGCACACGTACGGATACAGAGAACACACGTCCGAGTATTTGATTTCCTCTCCTTTCTCTTCGTTGGCTTCTTACAGCAAACAGGTGGCATTCGTCCGTTCTCCGTACAAACTGTCCCTTGGGTTCAGTGGGTCCACCAGCTTGTAACTTTCCACGATGCGCTTAAACTTGGGATCGGGTTTCAATCGGTGATCGTACTCGTGTTTCCACATTTCTACCACTTGGTATCCTTGCTCTTCTAACTTCAATCGCCGCTGACAAGTGGCCTGGTACAAGTCTTCCATGGTCCGCTATAGAAACTGATTTTTAGTGTCACATTGAGGGTAACAGATGAGACATCCGTGAAATAAGCACCCGTTAAACTCGTACACGATCTGAGGGTTTTCTATGTCCCAGCCATCCACCGAGTACCTTCAGATGGTCTTTTCGCCTCCTCCGTTGCGAGCGTGTTGGATCCATTTGTCTTCCTTGTCGCACAAGTAATGTAACCAGCGTAGGGCTTTGACCGAGTATTGACGTTTGACAAAGTTGGTCGTTTGAGGACTTATGACAGCTAGGGTGTTTTCGGGCATGAATCGTTGGCGGTACACTAAGGAACAGGCTTTGACAATGGTGCAAGCCTCTTTCAAAGGATCTATCCCACCGTGCTCCATGAACAGTTCTCGAAATTTTCCACAGCAACGCCGTAAAATGTCCATGTGGGAACGACAATATTTTAACATTTCTTCCTGAAAGTCGAAAGGGTCCGCAGCATGAGTCTAGTACCAAGCGTAGAAAGCTTCTCGTTGTTCGGTACGCATGTTGTCGGGGTCGTAGTAGTGAGCCTCAGGCAAATGGGGTAGAACGGCGTGTTGATTGGCTTCGGTATTGAAGAAGTGCGGAAAATAGCCGTTGGCCATTTCTGTCATTCCAAACGTTTTTGGCATGTGACTCAATGGCATGGCCAAGTAACTCATCGAATCTTTAAAATTGCTCTTGACCCCCTTGCATGGAAATGATTTTGGCTCCGTTCAAAGTCACTTTAGGACGTTCAGTACTTTGTTTCGTATAGTATCTGAGAAGAAATTGCCCATCGTATCCCGAGAAATTGTGAGCCATCACCGTGGCATTGCGATGACAATCTCTGTAACGTTCGATGTCTTCTTGGCTCCATGTCTCGTCGATAGGGTTTAAGATCCATTGTGCGAAATCGGTCAGCGTGTTCGGTCCCCGAAAGATTTTTTTACGTCCTCCAGGAATCTTGCTACAGTGAGGGCAATGAGTAAAGATAGGCTCTCGGATGCACTTCTCGCACGCTCGGTGAGCCACACAGAAATTAGGAATGTGAATGCCGGTCGCTTGCATGCATTCGAAATCAAAAAAGATGAAATTGCCTTTCTTCTTCTGGTCATTATCTTCCTCTTCTTCGTGTTTGGAATGGTATTTTTGAATGTAGCATTGGAGTTCCAAGTCCACGATTTGGTGACAAATATGACATCTTTTCTTTCCTGAACATACGTGAACCTTGGCACTATTGGTACGTATGCCTTGTCCACAAGAAGGGCACAATCTCAGGAGTTGACAAGCATTTTTCTGCTGTGATCCTTGCGTCTTCAGATGTTGTTGGTAACAGGTTGGACTGACAAACGTGCGCTGACAAGCTGGGCAATGCACTCGTTCTTGTGCTTCATCCAAACAGGGTTTAGAGGCTAAACACCCATCACATTTCTATCCGCAATGCTTGTGTTGCTCTCGATTGTTATAGCCATAGTCACATTTCTCACAGTAATAACTGTATCCCAGGAAACCGGTGATACTGGTAATGGCATCAAAATGTTCATCATGATGATAGACGTGAATGTATTTTCCGTCTTTGAAATTTTTGCCTTGAAACAACAGAGGCCCGCGCACTTCTTGAGGGTGCACTTTCAAAGTGTAGCGTGGAGCCAAGACGTCTTGCAACTTTTGCATTTCAGGAATACCACAGGGTGTGTCTTTGGAAAGGCCAGCTTGCTGTAACAGGATTTCTGCTTCTCTTCGTTGTTTGGCTCTGCTAGATATTTGAATTGTTTTCCAGGCTCTTTTCCATTCTGCCGTATCGTTCTTGTCGGCATACGTTCGTCCCACCACGATGGCACGGGCTAAACACATCTTGTCTTGAGGGTTGTTAATTCGGACGAGGCTCTTTTTGGTGCTGTGAAGGTCGTCCACCAATAACACCTTTTTGCGTCCGGTCCCTTGGGGAAAAGAAACGTGGGTCATGAACTGTGTCGCTTTTCCATCGGTGATGTGAGACTTGTCGTTGGATTGCTGCACGTGTTGAATCTTGTCGATAACTTTGGAAGGTGTCAATTCTGCTGGACTGCTAAACTCGATCCAAACGTTTGACTTCAAACTGTCGTGATGAATGGAAAGTCTCAAGCGATCGTCTTCCTTGGCTTCACATTGCCGTTTCAGTGTGGTTAACAAAAAATCCCACACATCGGTGATGAACCCTTCTGCTTTCTCCAACGGTACGTCGGACTTGAAATCTTTAAACTTCACCACGTACGTGTAGGCCGTAGTTCTAAATTTTCTGGATGAGCGCTTGTCGGTTTCTCGAATGTGGTAGTACTTTTTAGGGTTCACTGGTGGTGATGGACTTTGACTTGGTGTAGATTCTCTGGGCCTAGATTCTGGCTCATTCATCTCATCTTCAAAATCGCTCGCATGAATTTGAGCGAAGACTTCAGATTCTGTGCGAGGCGATATATCACGTTTCTGCCTCTTACTTTCTTCTCCTTTCTTTACGAAATGATGCGATCGTTTCATTTTGTCTGCAGAAAGTCAAATGACTACATTTGAAACGCCATGGACCCTTATATATCCATGTCAGGCTCGGTGTATATATAAAGGGATGGTGCCTTCCCTCTCAGTATTCATTTCACTCTCAAGCCGATCGTCACGATGGAAGAACCCACACAAATCGAGCTTCTGATTAGAGCTTTGCGAGGTGTCATTCGAATGTTTTCTTTAGACAAGACTACTCTCCCTCCTTTCGAGGTAAAAGTCAACATACTTGCTATATCTGTCAGAAGAAATGGCATTGGGCTACAGAATGTGCAGATCGTCAAAAAAGCAAGACCGGTGTCAACAGAGACAAAAGTCAATATACCTGTTATCATTGTAAAGAGAAAGGACATTGGTCTTCAGAGTGTCCTAAGAAACAACAGGAGCAGGAGGAGGAGGAGGAAGAAGAAAAAGAGGTGCCCTCGGCAAAGGAAGAACCCCGACACGTTCAGAAAGAGAAGACAGAAAAGAAAAGAAGAAGAGAAAAAGGTCAGGAAGAAGAAGAAAAAACTGAAAGTGAAAAAATTCAACAAAAAAAACCCCCAGAAAAAAACAGAGAGAGTGAAGAAAAAAGACAAAGAAGTCTATGAACTTTTTAAAAAAGTGTTGTGTTGTGTTTTGTTGTGACATTGAATTGTAAATATTTGTATCAGAATAGACCAGAGTGAAAAAACGTAAGTGTCTCTTGGTTTTAATTTTTTAGAATAAGGGCCTACACTCATGTACTCACAACACCTACATCATAGGATTAGAAAAAGGGATTTTGAGTTTTAATTGATTTTGGAAAAATGAATATTATCTCTTTTAGAAATTAGTGAGTGGTCCTGAAAAGGGCCTTTAGGTGTTTTTTTTTTTGTTTTTTTTTTAAATAACAAACTTGGGAACGAGAAGCAATCAGCTTTATCTGCCTTTAGCCTTTGCCACGGCCAAGGCCTACTTCTGGACTTGCTCCTGTCAATGATTTGGTAGAAATCACTAGGGGTGGTATCTCCGGTGTAGTAACAGGGTTGGACTGTTTGGCTCGGGAAGGTCTTTTTCTCTTGGGCCGTAATAAAGAAGTCTGATACATTTGTTTCAGACTTCTTAACTCTGCCAAAATGTCCAAGAGTACCATTACCGTTTGAGGTTCACTGTTCTCCTTCTCTCCTAAATCTTGTTTCTTCTCTGCTTCTTCTTCCTGTCGTTTCCTTCTTGCCTCTTCTTCTCGCTGTTGCTGTTCAAGGAGAAATGCTTGTTCTGCTTCTTTCTGCTGTTGTATAAATTTCTCCAGTTCTTCTTTCTGTCTCTGTTTAAAATCCTCGACGTGTGGTAAAGAAGGAGAAGGTGGTGAAGGTACTGGTACCGGAACAAGTTCTTGCGAGGAGAGAAAATCTACTAAATCCCAGTTGAAATCGGTCTCTTCTGGAGGTAGCGCTGTGTTAACTTTGATAGCCACTGCTATGCCATCGCTTTTCGTCTCCAAAACAAGTGCACCCCAATTCATCGTCTTCTTAGTTTCAGTCATGTTTCACAAAACAATGTCGCATCGAGTCATTGCGCACAGACGCTAGCGCACCTATATAGGGAATGTGACGTCACAGGTAGCTCTCTTCGGATTGGAAAAGAGACTCCGCGAAGTGACTGAATTTTGCAACGCGTGTTGTCATTGGCGAACAATTTGAATCCGTTTCGATCCGGTCTTCCACTATAAATAAACGCGGTTCACTTCATTCCCTTCACCTGTTATCGTCACAAGATGTGGACCAACGTAGAATCGTCTACCCTCCTATCGTCGATGCTGTTCAACCCGGACTATCCAATGTATGTCAGATCATCTTGGGCAATTACAGCCCTTTGGAAAAGAAAGATCTATGTGGAGAGACAAGGCTGTCTGAAGCGAGTCCTCATCTACGGTCCAGAGGTTAGACAAAGTTTGAGAAAGGGAAGAAGATGAGTGCGATGCCCTCTATGTTAACGAACTGGTTTTAACATAAAACCAACGGCCCTTTTCAGGGCCACTTCATATGCCTCGAAAAGATATTTATTCTTTCTTGCCTATAACAAATTTTTTTAGTATTTGTATAATTTATGTTTAACTCACCTAAACATTATTCTCTTACCTAAAAAATTTTTTTTAGTCGATTGTATATTTTGGGTATGATAGATTGATGTTCATCAATCTATGGAAACGAAAGCGAATATATAAAACATACTATACTATCCACAGACACGAACGCGAATGATTCAAACTTTGTATGGAAATGAAACAGGTGGCATGACGTCACGATACTTGCTACCTTGTTGCAAGTGTCCATTCCTATTGTCGCTATACAAAATTCCCATTGTCCGTAAATGTACCCAGAGTGTGATTTTGACCCTAAAAATCGTGTCCGTAAACGTGTCCAGGGGGTATTTTGCATGAAGTCCCATTGTCCGTAAAGTGCCCCCATACACTACTCAGACAGAAGAAGCAAAGGGAAGGAACTCTTTCATGAATACTTGGCTTATGTTCAAAAATAACATATCACGATATAACTCTTGCCGTTTCATTGATTTGTTTGAATTATTTATATTACATATTGTTCTGTTGTTAAATCATATATATTGCGTGTTTGAACATGTTTTTCACTCTTATATAAATGGTTGCCTGACACTATTCTATTTAAGTCGAACCCGTGTAGTTCGTAATCTAATGACATAAACGATATGATGTATTTTGAAACCATTTTAGAAGGGAGACATTTTAAGAACATATTAGACATTTTAACAATATATTATCATCGAAATATGCTGCTTTTTCCACAGATGTGGCAAGAAAATTGCTGAAAAATATTGACGTTTAGAAATTAATGTTGTAGATCGAACTTCCTTCAGTTCTTGACGAATTATGAATACAAGTGTGCACACATTTGTTGTAATGCTCTCAGTTTCAGGTTTACATAGAAGATAGTATAAACTTGCTGAATATGTGCCTTACCTGCGGTTATTGACAGTTCCTTTTCATAGGTATACCTCAAAGTGTCACATCTGCAATATCCATCCAATAATGAGATCTGTATGTTGTATAGGAATCTAACGATGAAGAACTAGTTTCGCAAAGGTTATTATACCACTGAAAGAGAAAGTTATATGAGAGACGGGATTAGCACATGTATGTCTCCTGTTATACCAGAGTGTATTTAAGACGCACAACAACAGTGGTTGGGCTTACACGTATCCGTATATCCGTCACACATTGGTTAAGAGTTTGAGTTTTGCACGAGTTTCTTAAACTATGATGGGAGATCCGTGTTCAATGAACCCATTTCATGTTACCTTGTCATAACCAAGCAAGTCTCTTATTTTGTTCAAAATTACCAAGAACAGACGTATAAAGTAATGTCAACGTATTTTACAAATAAAAATACGTTTTACGTTTCACGCCAAATCTTCTTTTTTTCCACCAGAATTGCTCAGACTTGAACAATATATTACCTCCATAGCATTTACAACATTCGGACTTTTATGTCTTATACAGGGGGGCCCCGAGTGGCCGAGTAGTTTAAAGCTCTCACCGATACGGACTACTCCCATCTTACCTCTGTCTGCGTAGGTTCGAGTCTCGGATTCGGCCAAAGTGGGTATGTGAAAAAGCTTGCCAGTAGCTTCTCGTGGGTCGGTGGTTCTTTCCGGGGTTTTCCCGGGTTCTTCCTCCACCATTTATACTGGCCGCCATGTATAGCCTAATTTGTGCTGAAAAATGGCGTTAAACCCTACAACAACAACCTGTCTTTTTCCAATTATGACAGGTTGTACTAACCAAACATTGTCAAAGATTGTACACATGTATCGAATAATGACATTTGGTTACTTACAGTGAGTCTTATCAGCCGTTGATTATATCAGTGCCTTAATTAACTGTAACACTCTTACTATATGCTGTATATATATGCATTTTAAATTACCATTCTGTTAGCCTTATTTATTCTTCTCTCTGGCCACTCCATATGCCTAACATTCTGCACGTATTGAACTAGCCAGTACAATCTATTTATGCTCTTTGGTTAGTAATGCATATTTTCACAGGGTACAACAGACATGATGTTGTACATGTATGTCTCTGTACTCTCACTCAAGTAAATCAAATGTTCTCTGTACTTTTATTAGACACAAAAGATTTGTTTTCTTATCGTCTAGTACTTGAACATAACTAACATTCACTCATTCTTCAGAATACTTTTGGTACTTTTACTCTTAAATACATTCATATAAAGATGGCCCTGAAAGTTATATAATACAATCGGGAATCTTAATTTGTTAGATATAGCACGTGCACTAAGTAGACCCGACATACGTCATTCATTTAATGGACCACATACATGTGGCAGAACCAGGGGATCAAATCAGTAGATTTCAAACTTTTGATCAGTAGATTGGGGTTTAAATCAATAGGGTTTATTATCGACATACATTGATTCGTTTTAAAGGAGTTGGGAAACAAACCAAATGCATTGTTTTACCAAAATATGTACACTCTTCATATTACAAAAAAAAAAAAAAAGGTTTTGAACATGAATCAGATTCTGATGTAATGTCAGTATGTTCTGTTCACAATATGTACAATAGTCAATAACAGTGCCAATAGAACTGTTTTGTTTTTCAAAATTGTTATAATGCTGTGTACAATTTCCAGTACGTATCACTAACTAAATGTGGCACCAGTTGTCGTTTCCATTATAAAGTTTAGCTTATGTTTATATATAGCACTGACGCGTGCCAAACCTTTTAGGTCATTTTTTATAATTTTCTTTACAAAAGACGTGCGCACCTTTTCTGCAATATTAATAACCGCATTCCTAATATATATCCTACCGTTTTTATGTTGATCATATATTTTGGACAAAAATTGTTTCAAAAGAATCTTGAAGATTCAATACATGTGTGTTTATGTGTCATTTAGGTGTCATATGACACAAAATGTGGTATTTAACAACCGAAACTGTAGCCCAAAAATTAATTAACAGCGGAGGTTTGGTAACTGGACAATTAATAATTGTTAGCTTTAATCACGGCTTGGGAAAAGTGTCATTTATTTTACAAGAAGATATTTGATTTTAGAACATTACATATAACAACCCGAATTGTAACTCGGAAGTAAACAACGGAAGTTTTATAACCGATTGATAATTGTCCGTAAAACTGAAATTATATTTATTGCTGAAATGAAGAACACGTGAGAAAACTGTCATGATTTAAGCTAATTTATTTGCCTCTGTCTCTGTCTCGGGTCCTGAAAATGTCAACGATTTCTGGGGATGATGGGGGACCTAGACCGCCAGTCCGACCCTGCCT
Source organism: Megalonaias nervosa (assembly GCA_016617855.1). Taxonomy (NCBI): domain Eukaryota; kingdom Metazoa; phylum Mollusca; class Bivalvia; order Unionida; family Unionidae; genus Megalonaias; species Megalonaias nervosa. The sequence goes on from JAECUM010053619.1 coordinate 14,356, forward strand.
AGAATTCAAATGCTGCCGTGGTCGTCGGTCTGCAGCAATTCTGCACATTACTCTCTCTCTCTCTCTCTCTCTCTCTCTCTCTCTCTCTCTCTCTCTCTCTCTCTCTCTCAAAGGACCTTGAGAAGTCGGTAAATCGTATTACGAGTTGACTTTTAGATGATAATGATATTGGGAATACTTTAATGTTTGTTTTCATAAGTAATTTTAGAAAAAAACTATTATTGTTGTTTTGATTTAAGAAAGCATGCTTATGTCGTCAGTATGCAGCATTCTCTTCGTTACAGACAGTATCCATCCCTGACACCACATCCCCTCATAAATTTAGTAACTTATTCCTAATTTCCTCGGGTGAGTGTCACATCTCACGTTACTCTGAAGAAGAAACCTTTATCATCACCTACTAGGTCTGGGGAGCTCCACAAAGCCAAACCCTGACCTCCTACCAAAAAACAGCAAAACAACATAGATATAATCGTCTTCAGAACCTAACTGTCATGATAAATTGATCAAAATGCACACATTGTATGGTCGTAATTATTGTGCATTTGATCTGAACTCATAATCATTTGTTGATAAAACCATGAAACATAATTTTAAATTCATTTTTATAAACACTGGATGCTTCCTTATGTGGTTAAAGACTACTATCGGTGATATCCCATTTTGTACATTTACAGTTTGACTGGAAACATTTAGTATATAAAAAATATAACTTGAGCTGGAGGAAGTTATTTGTTCTTTTAAGGAGTAAATAATGAATATACATTTTATTTCCTGAAAGAGTATATTCTTGTTGAAAATTGATTAAGGAAAATATACTTCAAAGTGCCAAGTGAACCGAATGATCGCGGAAATTTACACATCTCCTACATTTTAATGGCAACGACAACTTACTTTCATGGACGATGACAATATCCTACTGACTTATTTTAAAATCATATTGAACCCGTGACGGTTGAGAATGAGGTAACACGTCAAACTGCAAATCTTTCACTGCTGTGTATATTCTTTAATACCTCAAGTAACATACTGGTTCACTTCTCTATATATTTCTGTATATCATTTGTAAGTTTAGCAAAGTATGATAACCATATCCGCATAAAGTACTTCTGAGGTGTCTAACATATATATTGTAGTGACAGGACAATTTTCTTTGCTAGGAATTGAAATCATTTTCCTAATTGATCTCATAACTGACATGACTCGGTACTGAAGTTTTTAGATCCGATATTGTCAACATTCCTAAATACTTTTCTTGATTGTCTTTTTAAAAATATTTGTCTTTTGAAGCACCTTGCATAGTGTACTACTACTTGTGACAGTCGTTATACCAAAATAATATAGTTGAACACTTTTCCACGCAACACTTTAAGAGTGATCATGATAACGAAGCATATAATCGTCTGTCCAGATCTGCATTACCTGTAAATCTCTCCAAGCTACTCTGCATCATGTCGGGAATAAGGTTGACAAAAACAAAATCAACATAAAAAAGAAAATGATATGGAAAAGAACCAAGAACAATTCTTGGCGGTACTCCTGTGACCAGCTCACACCAATCGGAAGAAGAGAGACACGCACAAGAAGTCCCGCCTGCTTTCCAGTTAATTGTTTGTAATCTAGATAAGTGTGTTTCAACCGATGTCATCCGCATATAGTGTATGGGGAAGTCGTATAAGGAGAATACGTTCGGTAATCGAGAGTCCCCGTCTACTACTTATAAGTCGTAAATAAAGGTCAAAAAGCAAATTATTTGACTAAGGATACTTGATCAAGGTGTAAATGATATTGCGGATGAAATAGGACAATGAGACCGAACGATACTTCACTTACTCAATAATTGTTCCTTTACAGCCGTTTTTACTAACCAGATGTGTCTTCCGCCCACTAGGGAGTTTGTCTTCTGTAAAGTGAGTGGTAATAACGTACCAGAAGTTGTTCTGCATTTCTTTGATACATTCTCCTTGTACTTTTGGTTTAATATTTTAGGAACTGGGAGATATTTTTCTGCATTGACTTCAACTTTCTTTCAATGTTTGAAGAAATCATCCATGTCACGTATAAAGTCTATATAATCTATCATGCCTGCAGACTTGTTCCTAGTGTCATCACTCTCAGGCAGAACGAGGCTAAGAAATAGCTTGATACATGTACGCTCACACCACAGCTAACTAATATCTGATTTATAATAGTGGAAAGACACAATATTCCCTGGAATCCAGTGAAAGTAAACAATGGTGGCGAGGAATCACTGTCTCACGATTATCAAAATCTCCTCACGCCGAAAAAGGTAAACTGATATACAATTTCCTCCTTCGTTATTTTCAGTAGTAGCTGATATCCAGCACTGTATATTGAAGTAGAAGAAGGAAGTGATGAATATATCGAAATGTAATCTTCACGAAAGGAGGAAGAAATATAAACCGTGGTTCTTAACTGGAAGTTGTGTTGATAACTGTATAAAATATTTCTTGCACATACTATCTCGTTACAAGCTAGTTTAGTCCCCTAAAGAGCAAGAATGGCAATACATACATAATATGCAGATCAGTGGCGTTTAACTAACGTGGGTCTTATCTACCCTTAGTCACGCACCGGTAATTTACTGTGACAGTCCTATTGTATCCTATGTATACATGCAGTTTCAATTACAGTTGTATCAATCTTAGTTATCGTCCCCCTTTGTCTATTATATGGCTATTGTTATTTACGTTTGGTGACAACTGCACTAGCTAAACAAGCCACTACAAGCTATACCCATTGGACATTATAGCATTTTGAACTGGGTAAAACCGACATCAGAGTGTGTATGTGTGTTTGGATTTCTAACGTAGCTTTAACAATTTTAGTCATATTGCTATGATATCTTCAGTGTGCCAGTATATAGCGATGTCTAGCACTGAGGCAGCATGCCGCACACATATAACATCATGTCACACACAGTCACATTATCCTGATACTAGGCCAACCAGTGTTAACACTAATCTCTTAATGTTCTTTAGTACGAAAAGGCCGAGGTTCGAACCCATGACCTCCCGTATCCGAGGCGGACGCTCTAAGCTCTAACCACTTAGGCCACCGGAGTGTTCTGAATAGCGAAGGAGAAGGATCAAACTAGGAGGCTTAACGAGTGGATGCGCGCAGTCTCAACATCACAAAAACAGAATATAAAAAAGCTATTGAATTTATTATCTGTTAAAAGTCAACGGAATATTAAAATATACCGAATCATCACAGGAGAGAGAGAGAGAGAGAGAGAGAGAGAGGAGGTCAAGGCAGGGTCATTTTGGCGATCTAGCACCTAGAACCGACGTCATCCAACTTCCGCGGAAACGCTTACAACTTCCCTACACCGTGGACTGAGATAAGGTAGAGAGTGAGATTAGTCTTTGAAGTAGCATACTATTCTCACATGATTTTTCTTTTCATCAGAAAACATAATTACGTTTTTGCGCATAATTATCAATCACTTATCATTCTTCAGTTGTTAATTGCTGGGCTACAATTGGGATTGTTAAATACGACACTCTAATATATATAGCTTCGTATACTATAAATGACACTTTTCTCAGGCGTAATCTGAAAGTATCAGTTATGAACTGTCCAATTATCAATGTTCCGATGGTAATAAATTACTACTGAAATCAAGTTGGTTACTTATTCCTTATTCCCGGTTCAATAAGGAATAAGTAACCAGTTACTTATTCCCGATTCAAATATTTTCACATACATTTGAATACTTGTTCCTTATTCACATAGAGATTTTTATTTATTCATTATTCCCAATTCAGTATGTAATTGGATACCACTTTGCTAATGCAGATGAAAGCTCTTTAGGGCATGCATTGGTGTAGTTCTAACCAGACTGGAGAAATACGAGTGCTATATAAAGCTGAATATAGACAGATCACGGACTATATGTAGGAATGGTTTAGGATATGGATAGGAATACATGTTTAGTAATTTGATATAGGATTAATTAGTTGTGTTAGGCATTTGGGTCGTGTCTTTTGATGCATGGCGTGAAGCATTAGTATTCGGGTTCGAAAAGTTTTAAGTAAATAGGAAACCACAAAAAACCATACAAGTGTGAAACTGGAGGTTTCTCTTGTGTGGTCGTCATGTCCTTAGAGTAGAATTTTGTGGAGTATTTACGAGTTTAAGAAGCTTTCAGTTGACTTTGAGTATTATCTTTAAGTCCTTGGAACTGGGGAACTTAGCATACTTGTAACCGATTTCCAGAAATTGGGGTTACATAAAAGGGAGTGGAGGATGGGTAAAGCACATGCCGCAAGAAGATCATATCTTACTTATACAGTTTGGTCGTTAAGTATCATCTTTAAAAAGATTTGACAAGGACCCTTCTTGACATGTTATCTCTAGAAGATGGTGTAGTCACGAAAGAAGTCCTGAGGACTGAGCCTATTTCGAGAAATCAGCTAGATGACGGAGGTCTCGTACGACACATGCCGTAAGAAGATTGTAACATAGACCCTTCTTTGACATTTTATCTCTAAGGGATAGAGGCCCATCCACGAAAATTGTCCTGACGAATTTCGTCGAGAGGAAACAGCGAAATAAGGGACGCCCTATGGGTACCTGGTATTAACCCCTCCCCCCCCAAAAAAAACCCCCAACAAAAACAACAGCAACACGCAAATGTTAATAGATTGTATCGATAGTTTGTACTAATTGAACACCTTGCTAAGAGGATTTTGATTTCAGCGTCTCTTGTATAGTATCTAACTAGGTACACATTCTAACAGTAGAAAAAGTTTTTTAAAAAATTCGTCGGGCGATTTCGAGAAATCTACGGCTAGATGGAGGTCGCGTCAGACACATGCCGTAAGAATGTTATATCTTTATACAGTTTTGACATGGAACCTTCTTTGATATTTTATCTCTAGGGGATAGTCAACTCTCGAAGGAAGTCCTGACGAATTTCGTCGATAGCAAACCGCGATATAAGGGGCGTCAGATGGGTACTGGGTATGAAAAACACGAAAAGATTAATAGACTGAATCAAGAGTTTGTACTAATTGAACCTTTAACCTCTAACCTCTGGTTAGGCACCCGTGCTAAAAGTAAAAAACAATTGTAAATAAATACGTCGAGTCGATTTCGAGAAAGTCGCGGCCACATAAAGGCGGTCGGGTACAACACATTCCGTATTAAAATTGTATTTACGTATATATTTGGGCTATTGAGTCCCTTCTTTATAGAGTTTGACATAGACCCTTCTTTGACATTTTATCTAATAGGGGATTGAGTCCATCCACGAAAGAAGTCATGACGAATTTCGCAGAGAGAGGAAACGGAAATAAGGGACGCCAGATGGGTACCGGGTATGAAAAATACGCAAATGTTAATAGATTGTATCAATAGTTTGTGCTAATTGACCCCTTACTTAGAGGATTCTGATTTCAGCGCCTCTCATACAGTATCTAAATGGGGTCCCGTTCAAGCAGCAGGAAATGTTTGAAGAAAATTCGCCCTACCGATTTGGAGAAATTCGCTGCTAGAGAAAGGAGGTCGAGTACAACATATACCGTTGTACAGTTGGACCATTACGTCCTCTCTTTAGAGTTGTGATATGGACCCTTCTTTAATATTTTATCTCTAGGGGATAGAGTGCATCCACGAATAAAGTCCTGACGAATTTCGTCATGTGGTAAGAGCGAAATAACAGGTGTCCGATGGGTACCGGGTGTGAAAAACACTTAAATATTTATAGATTATATCAATAGTTTGTACTAATGGAACCTCCACTTAGAGGACTTTGATTTAAACGCCTCTTGGACATTATCTAGCTAGGGACCCGTTCTAACAGCAGGAAAATGCAGAAAAAAATTGGTCGAGCTAAATTTGAGAAATTCGCGACTAGATAATGGAGATCGAGTACAACACATGCCGTAATATTATATCTTACGTTAACATTTGGGACACTACGTCACCTTTCCTTTGAGTTTTGACATAGACACTTCTTTGATATTTTATAACTCGGGCATAGCGACCACCCACAATGGAAGTCCCGATGAATTACGTCGAAAGGAAACAGCGAAATAAGGAGCGCCCTATTGGTACCGGGTATGAAAAACACGCAAATGCTAATAGATTGTATCACTAGTTTGTACTGATTGTACTCCAACTTAGAGAATTTTGATTTCAACGTCTCCTGGACAGTATCTAAATAGGGATCCGTTCTTACTGTAGGAAAGGTGTAAAGAAACTTCTTCGAGCCAATTTCGAGAAATTCGCAATTGGAGAAAAATTGTCGAATACAACACATGCCGTCAGATAATGACATCATACCTAATCAGTTGGGCCATTATGTCCAATCTTAAAGGCACAATAGTGCAGCTGAGGGTGAATTTTCTTTCAAAAATGTTGGGACATTTATGTATATCAACTGATTAAATACTAATTAAAAGGCAATTCTGGTGCAGTATCGAGTACGTAGAGGTTCTCATAATGAAATACGAGCTCTCTGAAATCTTCGTACGTAGCGTAACGAATCTATCGTCTCCATATTGAAATCGCGCGCGGCAGTGATCGGCACATCCCGAACGAATAACACACATTATTCCTGTGACCGAAATTTGTATAATTATATGCCAAATTGTGTACATTGAAGTTGATGACGTACAAGAGAACCACGCTACGAAACCCCGCAAAATGTCAACAACGGTGAGTACGATCTTCTTCAGATCTCGTTCTTTTCTCCTTATCCTTTCCTTTCTACTTTTAATTTTGAGAGGAAACATTGAAATTTATTTAGAACTACTCTTATAGTTATATTTAAATAGCTTTTGTGGTACGAGAATGATTTAAATCGACGTGCTATGTACAATGTTGCAAAACCCCACAAGTACTCGATTTCTTGTATAGAATTCGCACTCCTCACGCCCCCCCCCCATTTTATAAACGAAAATCATCTAGGATATTTAAAAATGCTCAAAACTTAGTAATTTCTTTAATCAATTTGTAAATTCTAACCAGATTGTCACCAGTGGACCCCTAACACTCATCTTTCTGGCGTTTCAATAAAAGCGGAAACATATTCGTGGTATGCTTCTCGAAGTTAATACCTTACATACACAAGATTTTAAATAAGAGTTTTATTAAAATTTGTGACTGGAGTATGGAATCCAGGTCCAAAACTCCGGGCCAGATCATAAAAAGTACACACGTACAAACGTACGGTCACTTGTCACTTGAAGTTTGATCACCGTTTTCAGTGTTTCCTTTACCTCATTAGCGCTTCTGAGACCCTCAAATTTTTAATTTGACCCCCAGTTTTGATACCAAAGTTTGTTTTTTAACCAGTCTGACCCCCAGTTTGACACCAAGGAGATTTTTGACTCTCAGGCTTGTACCCCTAGGGGATACACTGGTTTTCCTTCCCAGGTTTATAGGGTATTACCCTCCCTGAGTAAATATACAGATTTTTCTTTGGTGCCCATCGAGGAAATTTTGGCCCCCCCCCCAAAAAAAAAACACTTGACATGATCCAGCCCCCAAAAATTCCATCAAATCACAACCTCTCATACTTTAGTTTCTGATTCTCAAATAGCATTATATTCCTGTAAGTTTGATAATAGTTGTCAAATTATGAAATACTTTTACATGTTAAAATTCATTACAGAGACAACTGGACTACAGTAATAATTATAATATGTAATAGAGAAGATACACACTGAATGATAAACTCAAATGTAGAAACTTTGTTATTACCCAGACTGAAATCAGCTCACTTTCAAGCTCAAGTCCAGAGCGACATTTAAGAGGGAGAGGGAGAGGAAGGATGAGGCGTGGAGCAAGAACCAGAGGGGGAAGAGGAGGAAGACATGCTGTGCAGCCTGAAAATAGAGCTGACCGAGCTCTACACATAGTTCAGACAAGGCAGACAAGAATGAGGGTAACTGTTTATTTATATAAAATGTTTAGTACCTGGCAAAGACTCTAATATATACAAGTCAGTAGTGTTTTGCACAACTTAGAACATGCATATTTCTATTGAAAGATTATTTTACCAAACAATGTATTTTTAAACTGCTTTACTTTTTGTTGCTACTCACCACCCCACCCCAAAATCATTTGATAAAGGAAGACCATGTAAGGATACCACTGAAAATACAGAGGCCACCTCGTTTACATGGCCGCTTTATATAATACATGTCATCTATTTTGTCTTTGTGAGTCACTGTACTTATTGATATAGGGCTATTGGTTTAGGAGATCAAGCAACCATACATAGTAAAATACATAGAGTGATGTAAATAAATGCTTGTGGTACAATTTTAAATTGCTGTGATAATCAAAATATAAAGTAGCTTAAATCATTTCATATATAGGTAGAAGTGATCTGTACTAGTGGCATACAAAACAAATATTTAATACAGTTAAGGTCGACCTGTCCTTTTTTAAATTTAAGTAATAAATTTATAATTTTTATTTTCAAAAAATTCAAAATAGTGACAAAAAGTCTACGCAATCTTACTTTGGAGAAATTAGACCCGACTATATTGCAGTTTTTTTAAAAAAAAAAACAAATTAGACCTGTATATAAATCGTATGTCCATTTAAGTCTTGTAAAATAATGACTACACTTTTATTCTTCTGTTTTAAATATGATGCAGCCTTAAGGTGTATTTGTAAAACCCCAAAATATGTTAGGATAACTGTATATGCACTATCATGATAAACATAAAATGTTAAGAATCCTAGAATGTTTTATTTGCCCAATAAATTTAGACTGTTATGAAGGCTTGCAAGAAAGAGAATTTTTTTATTTCAAATTTGATATAACATTTTGGGCATGAATTTTAATTGCCCAGACTGCTTAGCATTCCATTTTTGGTGAACACTGAAAATGATTTCTGTAATAAAAAAATGTCTTGATATAATGGTAATTTTGAAACAGCTTTAATTCTTTCAATAACGTTTATGTTATTGCCAAAGTTTAAAATTTGTATGTACAAAATATATATCACAAAAGGTGTGAATAACTTGACAGGTATGTGGGCTACGTTACAGAAAACCTCTTTCTGTATACATGATATGTGTAGCAAATGCCTATGAATATGTAACTTGCACTTTGTACTGATAAAATCAAAATACAGCATCCATTTATACACAGGATTAAAACTTGGGTACTTACTCTTACAATACAACATTTGCAATCACTTCTATTTCCAAGGTGCACTTGCAAAGATTGATACCTGATGTTAATACATGATTGTTGTAAATGTTGAAATTTCCATGGTATCGTGATTTTAGCTTTAAAGCTATTTGTACCACATACGTACAGGGATTCAGTATGCTTAATATTTGAAACAAATTCCAGGAGATCATAAGTGTGGAGCCAGACCGGCTGAGGGAACTGTTCCTACAGATGTTGCAGTTCCACCCCAGCCTTGTCTTTAATGTTTTGGAGCCAGGATCAAGGCAGTGTGGTGGTTATCACCCAACCCCCAACACAGGATTACACGATTGGTGTGTGTGTGTGGAAAATGTAGGGAGATGTCCACAGACCTGGAAAAAGGTGTGTTGTGAGAGACAGCACTGCATATCACTTTTGCCGGTAATGAATATATCTTTAGTTTATCTTCTGTTTATAATGCGTATTGTTGCTTAATGCATTATTCTTAATGTGCTTAAGAGTTTATTTAACGCAGAAAGTTTCATGAATTTTAGCTAGACTGCTTACCAAATGAGACATGCTTAGATTGTTTGTTTGCAACCACTGTGAATGAATTTTAAAATTGTAAGCCATCCAAAAACAGACATGCATGCATGTGCAAATGATAAGGACTTTCTTTTTACAATTGATCTTTATCAAGTAGATTATATTCATTATCTGGTTTCAATGTGGGTACCTCACTATGCTAAACAAATCTAAGCTGATGATGATACAAAGATAACATTCTTGTGTAAATATTATCTTCATTTGCAATCAGCCATTCCTATTTGATCCCGATGCAGGAGTCTTTGACTTCTAGAAATGCTTACCAAACACTATGAGCTGTCCATCTTAATATAAACTACACTAAATATTAGTTCTAGTTGTGATAGAACTCTCAGCGCTCATGTCAAAATAAAAACTGTGTGCAGTTTTGATCCATGTTTATTCTACAGTGGAATTTGCTGATGAAAGATGAATAAAATTTGAATAAGTTCAGGTTCCTATTATTTTTGAAATATATATTTTACAAATTTGAAATAGCATATTACAAATTGGAATAATTTTTCAGGATTTTCAAGTTCTAATCCTTGATGAGGCCGTACTTGCCTTGGCCAGGATGTACAGACAGGATATTCTTGTCCTCGACGATGAAGTTGACTTGATGAGCGCCAACAGGCATGCTGCCTATAGGCAGTTCATACTATGGCAGCATGGAAGATTGGGGTCTGCACAGAGACATGTCATTTCCTCTTGCTGTTTCTGGCGGATACGTGACAAATATCCGGATGCTTTTGGACAATACACTGGCTTCATCCCCTCTAGGCTTGCATGAACTTAAATACTTCTTGCGGGTACAAATTTGGATATAAATGAATACAGTTGACTTAATTCTTTGTTTTGTTGTAACTGCACATAATATTGAATCAAACAATAATGCTTCCATTCAGATATTTTTAAACACCAGTCTATTCTGCTTATAAACAGTGCGGGTAAGGTCATAAATAATCAAGATAAAAAGTTTCAGCAATTGCAGATACAGCATTATACATTGTTTTCAACTACTGGTAGTTACAGGATATTATATAAAGTGTAATCCGCCTTAGCAAACACCTCCATATATCAGACACCTTTCATATATTACATAGCTGAAATCGAGAGATCTTCTCCTTCACCAAAACTTGTGTTGATGGTGGTTCTTGAGGCGCCAGGTTTCTGCTAATTCTCCTGGGATCATCTTCCTTTAGTTTTCGTCTCCTCATACCCTGCTTGCCCTCAAGTTGACAGATGAGGGTTTTCTGAATAAGCTCCCTGATGTGGGGATATGTTTTCATTTTCTTGCAAGAGTAGACGGACCATCTGCCGCTTTTTTGTTGTAACATCGATGATACCTGTTTTAGAGAAAATTTTATTTTCTTAACTTGTGTGACAAGCATTCCCATGCTAACCCATATCGAGTTTTCACCTAATATTAGAGCCTCATGACCAATTCCCAATTAGGATTTGTCGAGGGGTTGTTTTTGTTCTTATTTGTTCTATCTCCAAAGTACTATTTGAGACAGGATGCATTTTTACCTATTCCTTCAGAAGGCAACATATTTTCATGAGCAGGTATTAGCTAGAAATCATCATCACGACAGCATTTTCCCCAAACGTCCTGAGGAAATTCCATGAATCGCATATATCCTTCATAAAGTGTGTCAGTCCCCTGGGAAAGTGCTATATGTATCATTAGATCTAATTATTAGTCTTGCATTGCTAAAATCAAAATAAATATCGATAGAATGATAACAATACTAATTACAAGATCTGTATGCATGAAAATAGTAAGATTCCTTATTACAAATGTAAATAAATGTACGTCCGTTGTTGCAAAATGACTTGTACCTAATACCAAGTTTTCACGACTTGTACATATGAATAACATTCCATTGGCTTGATGTCCAAGCAGGGATCAAAATGTACAATCAATATATAAAATTATTTTTAATTTTCTGTAGTGAAACAAACTTACGCTATCTCCCCTTCTTTGTCTCTCATTACACCTCTGCCACTGTGGATATTGTGATCCAAAGCAGCTAGCTCATTCCTAATCCTGTACACAGGAAGGGTGTATGAAAATCTCTTGACACAGTACATCTGGATGTGCTGATGAAAAACTACGAGATCAGCAGTGCTTCTGCAATTATCAAGAACATGTGTCATTTGTAATCTGCTAACAGATTAATACAATTATTAAATACTAATTACTGTTGGTAAATTTTGCATATATTAAATCTTTACTGCAGTGTTGATACAGTGTGTCGTGGAATTGTTTATACCTGATGTGCATGTATTATACCTGAACTTACCAAAGACTTGAGAAGGGGAGTCACTGTACATGTATCATGTATATGCATCTTATGAATGCTAACTTATTCAGATCTTCAAATGGTAAATATATACGTTAAATTATTCTTAAGTTGAGAATAAAAACATTTAAAGCGGTCTTAACATACAATTGTTGCAATCCTGAAACCCCATACCTGAAATTCAAGTAATACTCCACTCTGTTTAGGAACTTTTGGTCCAAGAGTACCTGTGCCAAGGTTTTCAGGACTTTGGCATCCCTCTTTGGATCAAGCCAAGGTTTTCTCCTCTCTTCATTCTCTGCCAAAGGTTCATGTAGGCATTTATTAATGCCTTGGCCATGTGAGAGGATACACTAATATGTATTGGTGATATGATGAAGGACACTCCTCCATACTCTGAAAGAATGACACAATATTAAAGCACCTAAAGCTGGTCTCTTTTGTCATGCTGACCCAAAATTGATAGATTATAATACAGCTTGATTTATATCATCAAGGGAAAGCTACATTCTAGATTTGGCTAATGGTTAATGTAGCAGGATTGCAGTTTTGCTCAGATCAATGTTCCTTCAATATTCCACATTACTCTGACATTTCAAGTAAATTACTTTTAATAGACTACATACGTACATGATTTGGTGATGTTTATACACTGATAAAATATATATTATAAGATATCAGACGATAAGGATTATGCGCTGTAACTTTGATTTCATAAAACAAAATATCATACATTAGCAAACATTTACATATATCTGTTAAAAATACTAGGACAGAAATCTCACCAAAAATTGTTCGTAGCTGCTAGCAGTCTTGCATGATGTGATGTGATGTAATTATGATTTTTAACGTAGCTTTAACAATTTTTCAGTCATATCGCTACGATGTCTGCAGTGTGGCAGTTTATAGCGATGTCTAGCACTGGGGCATCATGCCGCAGACATGTAGCATGATGTCCCACCCAGTCACATTATCCTGACACCAGGCCGACCAGTCCTAACACTAACCTCTTAATGCTGAGCGCCAAGCGAGGCAGCTGTTAGTACCATTTTTGTAAGTCTTTGGTATGGCAGTCTTGCATGAAAACCAAATATGGTTAATGATGTCTTTTGACCATTGTAATAAAGCCACATTTTCCTTTTGTTTGGCAACCTTGAAAAGAAGGCAGATAAGATAAAGTCAAAAGTGCATGAAGTGCAATCATCAAAATAGAAACAGTTTTCCAATTCTGAAAGTTGTGTAACAGGGGAGAGTGAAAACCAACTAGTTTTGTACAAGTCAACAAATCATTTAATTCCATAGAATACAAAATGAACATTTAAAAAGAACTTACAGTATTGTGAATTAAATGCCAAATAGTCCAGTAAGTTCTATCACCAGTCCTAATAAATAAAATTCTATACTTAAATTCCAGTGGTGTTCAAACAAAATTCACCTCTGAATGTATTGATGTGCCTTTAGTCGCCTGTAACATGGAGATGTGCCAACAATCTTTTGATGAATTACAATAATATAATCCAGGATTTTATCTGAATTCAGTATAATTCAAATAATATAATCCAGGATGTCTTTATCTGAATTCACTATAATTCCAAGTTAATGTTCAAGTCCAAGAATATTATAGATGAATACTTTGATATATCCAATGAATAATAATTTGAATAGATAAATCCACCCAAAATCAAATACTGCACAAAACAATAAGACTGACTCCACCTCAGATGTTATATGCAAGAATGAGTAATTTCTCAAGTAAACAAGATCAGCTAAATAGCACACAAAAACAGAACTAGGATGAGGGGCAAAAATTCATTTCTAGAACAATCTAAGTTGCCAATAAGACAAAATCTGTTACTAAAATAAAGAACTTGGGAAACATGAGGTACATGGGGGAATACCAATGTCCTAGACTCGGATAAAGATTAATAATTTTACATTTATAATGATCTGAATACTTTACAAACAATCATACGATAATAGCAGCTATGTATTATGTTGTTTACAAAATAAATGAACTTGATTTGATAAGGTCAAGTCCAAAATGCTTTTATACATAACATATAATCATGGACAAAAACCTAACAAACAATACAAATTAATATACATAACTCTATAAACTACTCTTTTGCTCATTTTACCAATAGCCTGCATTAACTGCCAAATAGTATCATAAAGTTTAAAGGGAGAGCTGAAAGATCATGTTCAAATAGCAAAAGCTCTTTCTTAGGTTCAGTCTCCTTGATTTTGTTTGGTCTATATAAGGATATTATACAACTGCTGAGTAATAGATGGAATAGACAGGATTCTTACCTTCATTATTTTCTTTCCATGGGAGTGTTTGATAGTGGGATAGGACATTTCTGAAATTAATAAAATAAACACGATAAGTAAATGCAGTGCCTAGGGAAGAAAAAAACTGTAAAATCCAGTACTGTAATCCTCGCAAACAATTTTTGCAATTGTTTGTGAATACACATAACTGAATATAATAGAAATTTTCACAAGTCAATATAATGAGGAGTGTATGTAAGTGTATGGATATATAACTTGTGCTATAATGTGGCCTTGTGAAAACTGAAAAGTATGGTGATGTTTGCAAACAAAACAAAATAACTCACTCATAACTGATCCAACTCCTACATGAGCATCTGTCACCACCTCCTTGATCTTTATTCCTCTCTCAGTCAGCTCTGTCATGGCTTTTTGAAAACCTGCCTTTTCTAGGGCTGGTGATTTTCTCTGAACCATTCTTTTGTCCAGTGTGTGAATAGTCAATATTGTTTGCTGTTATCCTCCATTATTGTGTAGGAACAATACTGGGCTGAATGGCCTGGAGAGTCATTGTGCCCATCATCTTAAGAAAAGAAATGGGAGTAGTATAGTGGGTTACCGTAGCGTCAATGGGAATTAGCATTACAGACCCCCCCTGGGCCAGTATAGCGTCAAGAAAGTAGGTCAACACCCTGGGCCAGTATAGCGTCAAGAAAGTAGGTCAACACCCTGGGCCTGTATAGCGTCAATGGAAATTTTTGTAGAGCGGTGACTAGGAGGCTGGGGGTTTGTAGAGCGATAAGCGACAGGTGGCATGTTTCTTTTTTTTAGTAGAGGAAGGGTTTTATATATATATATATATATATTCGTTTAGGGGGGAGACCAAATGAAAATTAAGATCTTTTCGAGGTATTGGAAGTGGCCCTGAAAAGGGCCTTTGTCTTCTTCTTCTATTGTCTCCACTTCTTCCACCATGTTCTCACTTTGGCAAAAATTCCTTTCTTCTTTTTCTTTTCTTCTTCGGGCATCCAGTCAGGATGTCCGAGAGCTCTGAATTTGTCTTGCACTTTCATCCAATTGTTGTTCAATTTCTCAAACTCTTCTTTCTTTTTTTGGTTTTCTTTGTCCTTTCTTTCTTTCTTCCACTTTTCCTTGATCTTCTTTACTTCTTCTTCCAGTACTTTTCTCATTAGGTCTTCGCCTTTCTTGATATTATCTAAGCCTTTTTTGACAAAAGGCCACTCCAGTAAATGGAAGATGTCTTCCAAAAAACATTTCACTTGGATCACAGTATCCAGAACCTGCTTTAAGGTTCCCACACTGAAGTATTTAGGATTGATGATTCCTCTCAACTTATCCGCTTCTTCTATTGTTATCATTTGCAAATGATAACTTGCTGCTTTCAAACTGTTCACCAAGTCTAGGCTACCTGGGAACTTCCATTCTTTGTCAAGTCTGTCCAGCACGTAGGCTCCATCCATGATCCACCACCAACTATCTGTTAGCTTGTTAAATAATTCTATGCTGCCAGTCATTTTTTATTCTGTGTAGAATGGCGCGAATGACGAACGCTATGCTTTTATATACTTCAAGCACGGACGTGAAGGAAAACATACCTTGCACTCACTTCACATATGATATACTATCCTTACCAACGAACGAACAAGCATAAAACACACCATAT
>JAECUM010053622.1:0-15884 GCA_016617855.1 Megalonaias nervosa
GGGGGGGGGGGGGGGGGAAGGTCAGTCAGTCACGGCCGGGAGAGTTAGTATAAGAAGCAGTCTGAAACTAAAGCTCATATTTATAGCAGCAGACATGGTGAACCCTACAATTGGTTTCCTGACCTTATTTTCACAAAATAAAGGTTCCTACGGGGGCTGAAAAAATAAGGTCAATAACGCTAAACCGAACCTTCTAACCGATATTATTTCCACATACGGTTGAAAACGGATAATAAATCTTTTGGGTTAGCTCATTTTTGTTATTTTATTTTTGACTTTTTGTTTTTATTTTTATAGTGCGTTTAGTTTACTTACCGGGTCAATTAATTTTTTGTCGTTCACCCTGCCTGCTGCTATAAATTAAGTTGAATCCGTTTCTGTAAAATAGCTAACCGCTAACTTATCTAATCCGCTTTCATGCCATCGTTCATCATCAAAAATGATTTTACAAGCAAGTTGTTTGTAAACTTCTGTTTTTAATTTTTCTAGAAGATTCCTGTATGCGACAATTTCTTTCTCCATTATATTTATTCTGTTTGAGTTTAATTCGTTTGTGTTAAAATATTTTTATTTTTTTTGTGTTACTCGTCGTGTTAATTAGCCAAAGATTTTATCTAAACCTGTACGATACCTAGATCTCGAATCGTGTAAATTTATCGTTATAAATCCAAATGGGATAGCTTGTGCTTGAGCAAAAAAGTTTTTGAATTTGATCGGGTCCATATCTCCTGAACACCAGTTATAATAGATATATTTCTGTGTGTACTTATCTACTTTAGTAAATACAACTAAAATATTGCAGTTGTCTCTGATCACCTTCGGTATATGTACGTATCGTTGAGTGACGTATATAACGTCTGTATTTTTGTGTCTACCTTTGGAAAATATCGTAGCTTGATTTGTTTGTTTATCCATCATCACGTCGTCATATACTACTAAATTATTAATAAATCTATCTAGGTCATCTATGGAAGGTGCTTTATTAATATCTGTTATAAAATCGATAACATCATTATCTTCACCTTCTTCATTAATTAATTTCGCTTTCTCATTAAAATCCCTGAGTACATCGTAGCATTGTTGATCATCTGCAGTTGGTGCTACTAAATACAGTTTACTCCATCTCAACCATCTCATTATTAAATTTAATAATAGTTGTGTTTTACCTGATCCAGATGGACCTATTATAATCATTCTGATAGAATTTGGTAGTGCTGGATGGTGCTTTACTGGTTCTTGCTTTCGTGTCGCTGAAAAGTCAATTATATCCATATAGTAACTAATATGAGTCTATATTGTGTTCGATGTAGAGCATCTACACCCACTACTGAATTAACAACGATAACAACGAAGAATAAACGACGTGCTCTGACAGGCAAATGTGTAAAAAGTGGCACGAAG
Organism: Megalonaias nervosa; assembly: GCA_016617855.1. Taxonomy (NCBI): domain Eukaryota; kingdom Metazoa; phylum Mollusca; class Bivalvia; order Unionida; family Unionidae; genus Megalonaias; species Megalonaias nervosa. The sequence goes on from JAECUM010053622.1 coordinate 1,402, forward strand.
AAATACAAATTTGTCTCCATGACTAAGTCAGGAACAAAGACAGGTGGAGATATCGCCGCTTCATTAGGGAAATTGCCAGGAACTCCATGGGCTAAATACCCCGGTGAGAAACATCTTCCTGGATATAATTATTGTGGTCCTGGAACTCGACTTGATATCCGACTTGATGATCAAGATCAACCAAGATCAGGAGAGTATCCAATAAATGCGATTGATCAAGCGTGTCATGTTCATGACGTTGCGTATAAAAGTAAAGATTTACAACAACGGCATCTCGCAGATGTAAAATTAATTCATGCGTTAAATTCTATACCCAATAAATCTGTTAGAGAAAAACTCGCTAGTTTTCTAGTAAAAACTGCCATGAAAGGTAAAATAATGTTAGGGGCTGGTAATTAATTATATAACTATTATAATGGAGTCTGTTTATTATAGCCCAAGAGGATATTGGAGAGGTAGATCAGCGATTACTAAATTATCTGAAGCAGCAAAAGTCTCACGTTCTGTTGCTGCAGCGTGGTTAGCACGACAGGCAATATGGCAAATTTATCTACCACCACCTAAAAATTTCAGTACGCACATTTTGATGTCAGCGTCCCTAATGAAGTTCATCAAGCAGATATTTTATTTTTACCACACGATACCATTAAAATTGGTAAACGTCAATCACGCACATACAAATACGCATTAACTGTCGTCGACGTTGCAAGTAGATATAAAGAAGCTGAACCATTATCAACAAAGACAGCGTTTGAAGTTTCATCTGCGTTTGAACGAATTTATCAGCGAGGACCTTTGCGATGGCCACAGTTATTACAGGTTGATCCTGGCAAAGAATTTCTTGGTGCAGCATTATCGTTGATGAAGAAACATAACGTTAAAATCAGACGAGGACATACTGAAATTCATCGTGATCAGGCAATTGTTGAACGATTTAATCGAACACTTGCTGAGCGGTTATTTGGATATCAATATGCGAAGGAAATATCCACTGACTTTAAGTCCGGGGAGAGATCTCGTGAATGGGTTGCAAGGTTACCAAGTGTGATAGCTGCGTTAAATAATGAAATTACTCGTTCAACTTCCATGAAACCTTCTAATGGGATTACCAAAAAATATATACAAATACAACGCCGTGAATCTTTCTCTCAGCCAGTATTAGGTAATGTAACTGTAAGATATTTATATGAACCTGGTGAACTTGAAGGTGGTAAAAAAAGAGCAACTGATCCTATCTGGAGCGTGACTACACATACAATTTCTAGCGTGGTAAGATCCACTGGTAGACCTCCAATCTACAGACTGGATTCTACAGCTCCTCAACGTGGATTTCTACGTGAACAATTACAAGTAATTCCTAAAGACACACAATTACCACCACATACAATTAAATAACCAGAACCTCTACGTCGATTGCATTCAAGACATGTCAATATGACATTATTACGTGTATGACCAAAATCACTATTAATTCTGTCTACGGTAAATTGTCTTGGATTATTATTCGAATATTGCCATAACATACTACAGTTACAGCTTGCACAATGATTATTCTGTCGTTGTTTTAGTGTTATAATAAATTCAGTATCAATATCAAAGTCACGATTATTTTTTTTGTCACATTGCTTATAACCAGATAGTTTTTTTCTTATTACGTCATTACTAACAGTCTGATCATTATTTTCTGTAAAATTCATAATAACCCTATGTAGTTGATATATTCTTCTGACTCGAGAAACTGCGAGATAAACTAAATTCGACCATTCGATCCGATCATCTATAATCCAGATATTTGTATCAGAAATAGTTAATCCCTGTGAAGAATGGATCGTTATAGCGTATCCTAACGTCCACGGTGATTTATTCATACTCAGCGCATTCTCAACAACATTAATATCGACTAAAATAATATCATTCAAGACAAGATTCTGTATTCCACCACCAGGAATTTCAACATCAATATTCTGTCGCCGAGTATCTGCTGGGCGATAACATAATGGTACAGGTAGATCTGAAAACTTTTCTTTATGTAACAGAAATAATTTCTCCTGTAGTTCATCACGAACTATTTTTCTACTTGCAACTATTAAATCAGCGGAATTCCATAAACTCAGAAAATCATTCATTGTAGTCTCTGGAATTACTCCTCGCATTATTTCATATTGTATTTTATCTGGCTGTAGTCTGATTAACCTTTTAAACTCCTTCAGCGGTTCATCAATAGCTCTATGGTCATCATTTATTTCTTCATAATAATCTATGTTATTCTTCAGCCATTCATGTGGAGACTGTCCAATAAAGGGTGGTGGTTGACCATGATCACCACACATTATTACAGCAGTATTATTTGTTAATAACCAATCAAGAAATGTTTTTAATATTTCTAACGACACCGTGTCTTCCTCGTCCCAAATAATATATTTAGGTATATATTTTTCACCCATTCGTTCAGGAGTCCATGTGTCTCCACACCATCTAAAGAAACTATGATATGTACATGATTTTACTCCTCGTTCTAATTTATGTGTCGGTGTCAAAACAATTATATCTGAATTATTATTCATGAATAATTTAATCACACGCGTTGTTTTACCTGAACCACCGCATCCATTAAGATAAACAGTTTTATGTCTATCCACAGGATCATATACAGATGGTGCTGATGACTTTGATACTTGATTATTATTTTTGTAATATATTTCCTTAATTTCAACGTCGGCAGATTCAGAATAACTAAGTATATTTTCTTGTTTTATTCTCCATGATCCCCATTCACCATTACCAAGCAGCGGTTTTAACAAATCTGTATATTTTTTATTTATATAAAACGAATCCGTGGCGACTCTGACAGCATCACGAGGAAATCTATTTATCATAGACAGTAGATTTATAGAAACATATGCCAACATCGATGATCTTAAATGAGTAAATTGAGGTGAGTCACCATCAAGATAGCTTACAATTGTACCTAGTTTGGTTCCGTCTGATAAATAAGCATTACATCGGCTTATAAATGTGTTTTTTTTTCGTTGTATCAGCGATTATAAAATCGAGTTCAGCATCGTCCATAATCAATCTTGTACAGTGTCTTTTATGATCATATGCTCCTCCTTGAGTAAATTTACCAATTATCTTTCTACCAAGATCTTTTGCAAGTTTTTCATCATGCTCGTCCCTGCATTTACGTATATTATTAATAATTTTAATAATGTCATCTTCATTAAGATCAGGAACTTCTTTCCTGGCATCAACGATATTAAATCTATCCGGTTCTGGTAACCAAACTTGCTTCTGTGGACTATACGATATAATTGCTTCATTTACCCTCAACGATATTAAAATTCCAGCATCAAGCATATATCGCAATAGTACTATTGGAATCCAACATTTTTCTGAAAAATGTCTTCCAAACCAAGCATAAGTAATCGGATGGAGATTTTCTGCAAACTCAAATGATTCTACATGAGCAAATCCGGTTAAGTCAAAATCTGGTAAATGTCCGTTTATCGCAATTCTGGTCATCTCGTGTGATGGATGTCCAAATCTCTTAAAGTATTCAGAACATTCTCCGTATCCAAGAAAACTCCCAGGATAACACGCTACCATATCAATTGAGATAACGTCATTATACTTATATTTAGTATTCCACAATCCTCGGTGTCCATATTCAACGCAGCTTTTATGGATATCTTCAAGAAATTCCGATCGTGTTGGTTTCCATAAATTTTTCTCCTGAGCAACATGAGCCGCTACAGATGGAACTGTAAAACAATTATTTAATAATTGTCTAACTTTGACATCGTGTGAAGTATATTTCAGCGCAAGATGTTCGAGTTCTACATTAAGAGATTCTGTACGGTAAATATCACCATTAGGCCGTACAAACTGATCGTAATAATCATATTCTGAACTTTGAAATAACCAAACAGATACAGGGTCACTTTTACTGATATTTTTGATAAAATCAAATATATAACCATCATAAAATTTAACCGTTCTATCTCGTGGAAATATTGTTACTGCTGAGGTCCACGCATGCGAATTATGATCAATAATATCTATCGGAGCTCCATTTTTTTTTATGTATTTCGGTTTATATAAAACATCTCCTGTTAACGTCTTTACTGTTATTGGAAATCTTAATTTCTTTTCTAGATCAGCAACATCTTTAATAGATGCTCCGGTATCTTTAACTGATTCTGCCCACGTATTTATTTTTTTACGTCGTAAATCTGTTAAACCATTACCACGTATCGCGTTTATGAAATGTTCTGTAACTCGTTCAGCTACACAGTTTATTCTTGACTCTGACAGTCTCATCGGTTTGAGATCCCCAACGTCAGGTTTATTATTCAGCGGATATATTGCATATACAACCGCAGTAACTGGATATGCGCGTTGATAATACGGTTTGTCAACACCGGTTAGTATTCCGGGTTTAGATTTATTACTCAAAAGAACAATATTATTTCCTGACTGTATGCGGACTGGATCACGCTTGTCACGAATAATCCAAGTATCTTCTTCTGTATTTACAATAAATTTTATTAAAATAAAATATTTTTGATCATCAAGGTGATTAATAATTGCTTTTCCTCGTTCGTCATTCATCATATTAGTAACATTTCCGACTCTGAATGTTGACCGTACATGAGCAGGACCATTATTACGAAATTCATTCTTTGCTTCACGGATACGTTCGGTTATATCCTCATTTGTTAAAGCTATATCTTGCATCAAAGTACTAAATTTATATTCTGATAGTCTGTCAAGATCAAATCTGGCTCTTTTAGGTTCAATTGCCGATAATTCATTATCCATTATAATTAAGACAAATATTCAAATTGAAATTTTAGTATATATATAATGATTAAAACAAAGAATAAATGTGCTTGGCTCAAAATTGGATATACTTCTCCTTGTAACAAAACATGCGTGAATGAATATTGCGGATATCATATGCAAAGCATCAAAAATAGGAGTCTGGGACCAATACCATGTATTCAATGCGGTGTTGGAGTAAGAGGAAAAACTCAGCTGTGTTTAAAATGCGGCGGAAAAAAATACAGGGAATTAAAACGATATTAAGATAAGGAAACGTCGGGCGAATCTCCTATAAAATCAGCAGAAGATTATTTGGTCAGATTCTCAAAATAACGATTTAAACAAATAATATATATATATATATATATATATATATATATATATATATATATATATATATATATATATATATATATATAATGAATCAGACAAATCAGATTCAAAATAATGATATTGACAATGATTATATAATGAATCAAACAAATAATGATTTAAGCAAATGTAATTTATATATAATGAATCAAACAGATAATGATTTAAACAAATGTAATTTATATATAATGAATCAAACAAATCAGACTCATGATAAAATGATCGACAATGATATTATAAGAAAATTGAAAATTGAGTACTATGAGAAACACGAATTTGTTAAACATCCTATAATAAAAAATTATGAAGCATCGAGAGAGGGTGTAATCAGGCACTGTCGATGAAAAAACCCAGTTGGTAGCCTTGATAAATTTGATTATTTTAGATTTCGTGCTGGAAATAAACATTATTTATCAAATAGATTCATATTCGAATGTTTTCATGGAGTCGTTAAAAATGGACTTGTAGTTGATCACATTGATGGAGATCCCAAAAATAATCGGTTATCTAACCTGCAAGCTATTAGACAGAGTCAGAATGCTGCACGTGGAAATACTGGAAAATGTAAAAAGTTTGCAAGAAGATCTATTAAATCCGTAAATAGAGAAACAGGCCAAGAAATAACTTTTCCATCAATATATGCAGCTACAAAACATTTTTGCATCAATCCTGCTTCAGTACAATTTGTCGCAAATAAAATATACAAATCTGCATATTCAATAAAATATGATCAGCTGATTATATTTGAATATATCTAACTCTGTCTTCCTAACAAATAAATATTTTTTTTTTATACTGTATATAGTTCGACTCTATCAATTTTGCCAGGGGTACCTTCACTGTCGCTGCTCTCAGTGTCACTTTCATTTTTGACAGAATCAAATAACATAATCTTTCTCAATTGCATTACACGATTGTCCACAATCTTCTTTTTCTCGTATTCACGAGATAGTTCGGATCTGATATTTTCGATCGAACGTGCAAGAGGCGCAAACAGTTTTACCTGTTTTTCATTTACCATTGCCAAGGATTCTAACATAGACTGATAAATTAATTTTACGAATTTATAATTGGATGGTAATGTGTATTTATTTTCAAATTTTCATTGTTTTAATATTTCATAATCGCATAATATTTTCTCAGGATCGAGATTATCAGAGAGATTTATTCCGTCATGTTTTAATTTTTTAATAGTGTAAATAATAGCATTAATATTTTCTTGGTTCGTTATATAATAATTATTTCTTTAAAATAAAAAATAATTTACATTCAAGTTTTTAACTTTGACTTGCCTTTGACCTTGACGTTTGGCCTTTCAAGTTTTAAAGTTGACTGACTTTGTGTTGACTGACTTGGTCTTTATATAATAATAATAATAATAATAATAATAATAATAATAATAATAATAATAATAATTATTATTATTATTATTATTATTATTATTATTAAAAATATCAAAAATAATCAGTAGCATCCTAAGCTGGGCCCCCTGATAGCCTTTGTGCCTTTCATGGAGTCCTTTTTTCGCATGATGATGTCTTTCTTATGACCGTTAATGCTTACAGAAAACAAATAAATCACTAAATAATTAACGAAAAACAAGATATATTCGTTGTCTGTAAATCGAACGTAGTAGTAAGGGAAATAATCGTTTAATTTGCTCTGCAGAGAGAGGGGACAGAGTTATCTCGCTTCATTATATATACAATTGCTTTAATCATAGGAATTGATTATTATTCAGATTTTAGTAAACTGCCCATCAGATAAAGAAATTTCTAACTATTTCATATATTTACTCATCAGATTATGAAAAATCAGTAAAAAAAAATATATTATTTCAGAATCAGATTATTTTTTTTGCCCCTGATTATTTACTCAGGCGTTCTATGAGCGTATATACAAATTAAAAGCAACCATTCCCCTCTTAAATCCAAAATTTATCCTGTCTGGTCAGTAAGTTTGAAATTTATTCTTGACAATAATAGATTATGTACACGTAGATAAACTGGATTAATTGGCTCAGATACAATTAACCACCCGGGCGGTACTTGAGGACTAAATGTATATAATATATACCCTTGTCGAGCTTGAGTGGATTTTTCAAGATCTACTTGATAACTGCCATCAATTACGTCACATACTAGATTGACCGCGATAGTTGATGTTATATTAACAATACCAGGTGAGATATGGCGGCCTCCACCATGTGGATCATTATTATATTTAAGAATGGTTGGTGTAGGTAATAATTTTTTCCATGAATCACATATTCTTTTAAAGTGTTCATCAATAAGATCATTAACTGATTTCTTCATTTCACTATGATTATATCCTGGAATTGTAAATGTTGGCAGCTGTTCTTCTGTGATTCCATAATATTTGAGAAATACTGTTTGAAATAATTTTTTACTGTGTATGCGCTGAACTGGATCGTCTTCATTAACTACATAGCCTTTAATATAACTATCGTCACGTGAGAACATATTTAATCTTTCTTCTCTTTCAACAAAAACCTTATTTGCTTGTTCTACGTCCGATATAACCATATTTAAATGTTCTATTGTCATAATTATTTGATTTTTTAAATCATCATTGTAGAAAGTGTTTATGCTGGAAAATAAATTTCTTAGGTCATTAAGTACACGTTCATACTCAGATTTGATAGGATTAAAAATATCATTAATTTGTTTAACATTAATTGTTGCCAGATATACTCTTTTATTTTTTTTACTTACAGATATATCCAAAAAATATTGTGTGTTTGTATCTATATGCACATCAAATACAGGCCCCCTAAAAAGTCCCCCCAACATACTCCATGGGACATACCACTTGTTCGATATTCTGGTGTTTTTATAGCAGATTCATTATCTGTAACAAAATCAGATCCTTGTGGTTCTGGTGGACCTTTTTATAAACTGGTACAACTTCAGGCCATCCTAATACTGATCTAATCGAACTTTGATAAATATCTACAGAATAATCAGGGGAATTTTATTTCAATAGCCGCTGATAATGTTGGTTCGTAAACAGTAATTGCTATTTTTGATTCTTTTCCCGTAATAGATTTAATTCTGCGTTGGAACTCATCGTTGATCTGTTCTATTTGATAACTGCCCGTTGGAATACTAACTGCTTGCCAATCAGGAGTTCCATCAGGCTTATTCTTATTAGCGAATACCAGCGAATTATTTGGCTGTAGTCCACCAAATGGTTTTGATCTAATATTTGGCCAGCTATAATAAACTCGCAATTGTGCTAATGCTATTTCCTTTGCTGGAATTGATGTTGGAAATTTGACACTAAACTCAGGATTGGTCGAACTTAATGAGATCATCGTAGTTTTTGACGGGGTTGTATTAGTGACGATCTGTTGAAGTAGCTCTCTTGAGTCAGTCATTATTATTATTGTTATTATTTAATTCGCCTTGGTTATTGTGAGTGACTTTGTCAGCGATTCTGAATGCTTCATCATAGGTCTTCATTATCGTTGCGAACTCCTCGTCAGATATTTTACCATCGCTGAGATACACAGAAAGATACGAGGGTAATTTGGAATAGGCTGTTGTTGCTGTATGTAATTTTATTATATACTCATGTAATTTAGTATTTGTACATGCGGATATCTTCTTAGCTATAATACTAAGAATGCCTGCGATAGTCGTTGAAGTTGAAACGACGATTGTCACAACTGCAGGCGCTGTCATTGTTATTGCTGATAATAATAATCCGGCCCCAGCAACAATAGCGGAAACTGAGTAAACAGTTATATCAATAACTACCATACGTCTGCGATATTTTTTTACTTTTACTGTATAATCGTCGATTATATTTTTTAATTCAGTCTGACATTTACACACTTGATTATATCTGTGACGTTGAACGTCGACGTAGGACTGAGGTCCTTGGTTTTGATCCATTATACAATGACGTTAAGTAATTAATTGTGGTGTTTCAGCTACAAATTCCAAACACCACCAGTAAGACGTTGCGGTTATTGTTTGATCATCTGCTTCCAGTAAAAATATTTCTTCAGCATCTTTATTTAACACTATAGATACAACTCCAGAGAAAGCATCGGTTGAATGACGCCACGGAAATGTTGTAGTATAAATTTTAAATTTTGCAGAGCTGAAGATAGACAGTCTATAACCACCAGTAACCTCTGCGGTATATTTGATAGTGTTATTTTGCTGTGACCATGTTGTTAATCCTGATGCTACTGTATACACGATATTTTTAATTTGTCCGTGTGGAATTTTAATCAGATTAATTTTTTGAACAGTATTAGGTATTCCACTAACAATATCATTGATTTTCATGTTAACGTCGGCTAGTTTTATGTCAACGGTTGGTTGTTCCCCAAAAAGATCTTTAATGGTTTTGTTTATGTTTCTACGAAAATTTAAGAACGTTTCTACATGTCTAGAAAGAGTAGCACTGAGTGTAGTCATTTCGTCATTGATTGTTTTTAGAGGAATTTCCTTATCATCGACGTATTTCTCCGTCGCAGCATCAAAATCAGATTCTGGTGTTCTGAGATTATTAATACCATTATTGTTCATATTAAGAAATGCACGCATTATACCGCCGTTGACTAATACGTACTTAGATTCTTGATCGTCGACATATTTCTTTGTTGCAGCGTCCGCAACTTCGGTTGGATTTCCAAGACCTGTAATTTTTTTTTGGTTCATGATAATGTAATCCGTGAATGAATCACCAGCTTTCTTAATATAATCGTTGACTGACGTACCGGAATCTTGTATTTTACCCTGATCAGTAAAAGTAACGATATTATTAACAACCGCATTAGGAATTCGTATGAGTACATCTGGCAGTTGTATATTACTAGTTTTTAATCGTTCTTCTTTATCCTGAAAAACAACTACTTCATTTTAATCAACACTGGTTATGTTTAATAAATCGTCAATCTCATTTCTGAGCTGATCGAGAGTTGCGTATTTAGATAAATCAGCTTGCTGCTGAGCTTTACCACGAGAAGATCTTCCGTAAATATCTACCATTATATTTATTAATATCTGTTTAAATGTGACAACATAGTATATTTATGCACAACTTTGTGAGGTGGTTCTGTTGATTTTGATACAGCATCAAGTACGTTAAGTACTTCACGACCACATATTGGCGGATCAGTTAATGTTTGTGTTGGTAGCGTTGAATACCAGATTGGAATACTTTGATCGCCGCTAACATACTTTAAGAATTCTTTTGGTGGAGCTAATCCATATGAATCAAAATAAATAATTCCACGTGGATCAATTGCATATCCAACCCAGTGTGTGCCTGGACCAGAGTTTTTATCGAGATTAATAATACCGGTTTCAATATTGTTTGGGTGTTTTTTTGGTAATTGATCACGCATAAAAACTCCTCTAAAATTTTTTATTTTTAATTTTTTAGCAGCATCGAGTAAATCAAAATTGGACATAGGAGATATCAGTAAACTGTCCCTGGTAATCTTAGGCCTTTTCCGTACCATGAATGTGGGGTCCCTGGCAATCTTAGACCGCGACCGTATGCTGGGCCTGATAATCTTAGACGGCCCGGCTGTGGTACGTTTGGTGCTCTTAGACGTCTTCCGTGTTGTTTTGCCCGTGATCTTTTTTTTGAGCTTTCTGCGTGCATGATTCCCTGACCCGTTGCTTTCTTTAATGCCATTCCAGCAGCGGTTCCAACGGCGCCTAATGCAGCTGCTTTTGCAACAGCTGGGGCTGCAGCGGCTATTAATGCTGGTATAGCTGCAAGAAGTGGAAATATACCACCCGTCTTAGCGATGTCTTTAATGGCACCCGCAGAAAGATTAAGTTTTATACCTTTATTTGATTTTTTGGCTTCATTGAAATGCCTGAGCTGACGTTCTGTAAGAGATAATTTATTTGAGCCGCTCATCTGCTCTTTTTTCAACGATATTTTTATTCCACAGTTATCTTTTGATGCTGATTGTATCCTTTTAATCTGACCAGGAGTCAGACTAACACTAACGTGATTATATGACATTATAATTACCATAGATGATCTAATTACATGTTTTCTACTGGAGCATCAACAACTCTCATTCGTCCACCAACACCTTCAAGTAACATTGATTTACCGCTGAGTATAACAGCGATTGCTCTGTAATTAGGGATAGCTCCAATATCTCTATTAACATGAGCTCGAAAATGTATATCGACTACAGATTGTCTGGTTAAATCTAAATGTTCAAGCGAAAAGTAATAAATTGGATATAAAGTTGTAAAATCTAACTGTGATATTTGTAAACCAGTATCAACATTTTGATCACGTCCCATGAACGTCATCAGACGATGATATGTACGTGCTACATGATTTTGATCAAAATTCAGTAATATATCCTCAGATGGTTCTTGATGTCCATTTATCCTCAGAGATACTTCAGAAACACCAAGATTGTCGAATATCATATTACTATGATTTTGACTATTTACTCGTGCAGCATCTTGAAATGCAATAAATATATGTCGTGGTGCAGAAACACCTTGCTGAGAAGCTATTTGCCATGTAAATAAACCATTAATATTACTCTGAACAGCATCTGTGGTCATTGTTAACCACGATAACATCGATTTATCACCTTGACCCATGAAAGAGAGTAACCAATCTTCTTCAGTTATTGATGGAGTCATTACTGGCATCCATAATGAAAGTTTTGTCAGTAATACTTTACCAGCATCAACACCGGGGGGTCGCCAAATTGCATCATCATCAGTGGCTTTTCGTACAAGTACAACTGTGTGCTTAACTCCGAAAATGACTTTTCTGACATTTCTGCAAAATCCAAAAATATGTGACATTGGAATGGCACATGAAAATGCTCTTCTATTACCTCGTAACATTGCTCGACGTGATCTAAATCCTAAGTTGAAATCTGCATCTACATTAATAATCATACTTTGTACATCCGCATCGGCGTTTCTAGCAAAATTTCTTGGTCGTCCTATTTCATATTGTTGATACTCTGGAGAATTAGAAGTATCTTTTACAAACATCATTGACGGGCCAGCCGATCTTGAATAATCGTCGCTGTATCTTGCTAAACCCAATATTGTTGTAGCAACATCAACGTCTTTCTGAATTGATTCAATATTTTTTCCGTCAATCATATACGTAGCGCAGTCAAATAACGTCATAATACCATTATTAACAAAACCGACACTAACATTGTCTCCATATGCTACTGGTGCTGCAGGAGCAGCGTTATTTAAAATCTCACCTTCTACTTCAATAAACGCCTCAGCAGGTAGGAAATACCTACTTGTATCCTGAACCTGTAATTCAATTCGTCCACGCTGATCTGGAATTCGAGCGTCATAAGAATCATATTGATAATCACGCACAGACTCATCCTTGAGTACTGGTGCGTCCATGTCAAATGCGGGATCAGATATACGCTTGAACATATTTATTATAATTATTATCGTCTAAAACGACGACCACTTCCTGCTATCAGACTAGCGGTTATATTTTTTTCTTTTTCTGACATTGGTACATCAGCCAATTCTGCTAGTTTTTGATTAGCAACTTGGTTTATTATTTTACTAATATTTGGAGGCATTACTTCAGTGCTAGGTAATTTTACTGGTGGTTGAGGTTTTCGTCGTATTAATCGTGCTAGTCTATCCTTGATTGCTGAAAATGCTTTACTAGCGAGATTACCCACAGCACCAATACCTTTTTCACGAACAACATCAATAGCTTTCATTCCCAGTTGCTTTGCAATCGGTATTGCTTTTGGGGCTATTCTTCTAAATAGACCCTGAACAACATCACCTAGTCCATCTCCGTAGGTTGTTTTGTATACTGGTAATCGTGAATTTATTACCCTGACCATGGTTGGTCCACGTTGAGTACTATGTACGATCATTTTATTATAGTAATTGTATTTAATTACATACTCAGTCACTGTAGTAGTCATCGGCAATTTCATTAATAAGAGACTGATAAACATCAACGTCCATAATACCACCTGTAAATAATCGTCTACAAATATCAGATACTTCATTAATTATTTCTCGTGAGTTATTTCCAGCTCGTTTTCCTCCAATGAGTATTTCGAGCCGATCAACATCAGCAAGAACGTTATTAGGGCACGGAGTAAGATCATCTCCGGTAGAAAGACCTTCTCCTTTTGTACTTGATTTTTTTTCTCTCTCTCTTTTGTCCTTTTCCTCTTGTTGTTTCCACCAGTCTTCTGTGGTCATGGGAAGACCTTGTTGTTCTTCCTCTTTACGCTGTAGTTGTTGTTGCTGTAATTGTTTTTGTTTTTGCCGTAATTGTTCTTGTTGTTGTGGTGTTAAATGCATGAATGCGATATAGTTATCAATCGCATTATTGTAATCAATAAACCTCTGATCAGTATTTCTAGCTTGATCAGCTCCGTAATGGATACGAAATATCCATCTGTACCATAATTCACGACCAATATTGTCATCAGCATAATCAGGTTTTAATAAATTTCTCCGGTTATTGTAGCTTTTGACCGCACTTTTAGCTAATTGAGATAAATTTTTAGCCGATCTGATTTCATTAACGGCAACATCAGTGAATTTGTCGGTTACATTAACTCTGCCCCGTGCTGGTTCTTCAGGCGCTGGTTCTGCTTCTTCAGGCTCTGGTTCTGGCGTTGGTGCATCATAAAAGATATCAGGAGGTGGCAGCGCAGCAGCTATCTCAACTGGAAGTTCTCGCAGAAGTTTCTTCGTCTGTTTGGTGCGTTCCGCTATTTTGCCAGTTGACTCTGCAATCTTTTCTGACACAGGAAGAAGGCCCTTGGTTGTTTCTGTGATGGGCCTGAACAATAGTATTCTCTGCAAATTCAACTTGAGATTCTTGACGTTGTTGTAGTTGTTGTTTAACAGAATCATGCACAGGTAAATATTTCTTAATTGACTCTAGTCTTTCTCGTGCTAATCTAGCAGAGTGAGGTTCACCTATATTCATTATTGATAATATTTATAATAATTGTTTAATTTATAGCAGCAGGCAGGGTGAACGACAAAAAATTAATTGACCCGGTAAGTAAACTAAACGCACTATAAAAATAAAAACAAAAAGTCAAAAATAAAATAACAAAAATGAGCTAACCCAAAAGATTTATTATCCGTTTTCAACCGTATTTGGAAATAATATCGGTTAGAAGGTTCGGTTTAGCGTTATTGACCTTATTTTTTCAGCCCCCGTAGGAACCTTTATTTTGTGAAAATAAGGTCAGGAAACCAATTGTAGGGTTCACCCTCCCTGCTGCT
>JAECUM010053623.1:0-15273 GCA_016617855.1 Megalonaias nervosa
AAATTTTGTATTATTCTAGTTACGACCGAGAATGAGATTCGATAATAAATGTTGATAACTGTGCAGTGTATGTGTGTGTTCTTTTTGTCTTTGTTGTTTTTGTTTTGTTTTCTTTTTTAGAAAGGATTTGTTTTTAGTCTTCACCATATTCCACTAATGTTCATTATGCTTAGTTAAATATTTAAGTTTATATTTCAAATTTGCATTTAACAAGAATGGGATAATAAAATAAACATGGGTTGTACTATATTTGTCGATGGCATAGAGAAATCTGCAAGAAAAATAAACTGCTATCCTCGCTAACATTAAAAATTTTATCATTCGAATTAGTTTTATTTTGAAGACATTTCTTTGCTATACTTTTGTAGCCGGCACATATCTGGGATTCATACATTTCATATGTATATACTAATCTTTCGCTCCAAAACCCTGGCATCCTAATGTGTTTCTAGCAGACGAAAATAGAACAAATCACTCTCACAGCATCTTTGCGGTGATGCATACCAGGAAAAGGTCATTCAATTTAAAAATTGTAACATTACTCATCCATATGGATGATATATTAATTTTTGAATGTTATTTACGTTTTGGATGCTATCAACGTATTAGACAAAGATTTTGTAAGATAATAAATCAATGACCTTGCTCGACTTTAATTTGACTTAAATGCTTCACTTTCAGCTTACTATGGAGACCGCTTATCTACTAATCTTAATACTCGCCCTATCAACCGTAGACATGCATGTGTCTGGTAAGTACTTACTGTACATCTTTGTGACCTACTCTATATTTGTCAACTATAAAATAGTAGAGTAGTATGTGGTAAGACTCATGAGACCAAAACCAATGCGTGAGCAATTCAGTGCTGTTAATTTGGATACAAAAATAATATTAAAAACGTCTCACTATTTACTTCCATAGTGAAGTATTCTGTTGGTGAGATTTATGCATTGTCTTTGAAGTTTGCGGCAGTTAGCATTGTATAGCGGAAAATTTCTAGCAATAACCAACAAAGTGATCAAAATACTGGTGGTACAACACTTGAAAAGGTTTAGTGAAACAATTGCACATTAAATTCACTTAAGAAATCTGTTAAAATGTACTACAATAATAAACTTTCAACATATTATTATTCAAATAACCAGTCTGCCTCTGACAAAAGCGTACTTATAACTAATTACCTAGGCCTTGATTGGTTCCCGAAGCCTAACACATTCTGAAGAAAGAAAATGGGAATGAAAACCAACAGCGCAGTTGTTATATAATGACACAGAAACGAAAACAGTACGGGGAAAATGATAAAGTATCGCTACTTTTGACCTAAAACAGCGTCTTCCTCATAGGGTAATACACAACAAAACACACGCACACACACACACACACAAAGGATAACACGAAAAGAAACATATATATTTAGACTTGACGCAGATAAGAAAGCTATCCAGAATAATGAAGGGATCAACACTAAAGAATATGAACAAAATACATGTAGCAAGAAACAACTGCATGCCTATAATAGAAAGATAGATAGATAGACAGATAGATATAGATAGTATTTGGTATGAAATAAGCAGAAAAGACTTCTCAATACCAACTAGGCGAAATTTTGAACGTACGCATGCAGTGAGACAAGGTTGTATATTAAGTCCTCCCTTTTCTCCTTCTTTTAATGATTTATCACCAATAATGACACGAAATGGTGACAATGAATTACAAAATATAACTATGTTATTTTATATTGATGTCATGTGTATTGTTGCTGATACTGTTTTAGAATTCCGTAAAAAGACACACTGGAGCCCTTTTTGTGTAAAAGGGGTCATATGTAAACATTGATAAGATAAATATTTTTGTTTTTAGAAACGGTGTATGACTTAGGAAGTCGAAAAAGTGGACTAATATCATAATTGTGACTTATTATAACTATTCGGGAGTAATGTTTTCAAGCCAATTAAAATCGTCAACAGCAATTGAAGATTTTATTATACAAGTTAATAAAGTTTAATTCCAGTGAAGGAATTAATATCTGGGGCTGCAAGAATATAAAATATGAAGACAAATTTAACCAAGAGTTCTGTACATTGCATTTGTCTATTCGACGACAGTCTTCAAATGTTGGTGAATGTGGACGTTATAATATATATATTCACTATTATATTAAATGTATAAAATATTGATGTAAATTACTGAATATTCCTAACTATTGTTATCTTTGGAAATGCTACATGATGTTAAAGATAAAGAGTGATAGCGAGAGAATAACGTGTGCAACTTATATTAGGCAAATATTTTGTAAATATGGGTCTGCTTTTGTGTGGAATTCACATGCTATTGACGATGTTGATTTATTTATTGTGCAATTAAGACAAACAGTTAATTAATTGTAACTTGCAAGAATGGCACGATGAAGTAAATATATCAATCCCATTAAAGAATTGTAAGAATTGTAAAAGAATGTAAAAAATACTTATTTGCTGTTGAACATAATGAAATAAGACGACTATACGCTCTTTTTAGATTAGGAGAACTTCCTGTTTATAAATAGTTATATGTATATACAAAATGTTATTTATGTGACAGTGGGGACATTTAAGATGAATTCCATGTTTTCTGAAAATGTCCAAAATACTCAGAATTAAGATTTAACTTTTTTTCCAAAGTACAACTACGATTACCCATGTTATGAAATTTTCTGCAATATGCTTTGTTATAAATCCGAAGAGGTAATCAGAATAACAGCACAGTTTATATACTTTGCCTTCAAGCTAAGGAACAATACTTTACAAATTGTGTAATTATGTATATTCTGCCATATCTCTGCCATTATATGACTTATCACGATACCGTAGACTTGGAAAATACAAATGTGTCTTCCGCAATTATATATTTTCTTAATAGTATATATTTGTACCTGGGTCAATGGCCTACGAAAACAATAACGTTCATTTTCACTATTTCCTTCCGGTCACCAGGATATTGCATAAATTTCATAAATGCGCTAAAATACTGATACGTTCTATATCTTTCTCTTGCTTTGCAGCGCTATTATTTTCAAATACAACACAAGGTAACACATCCTATTTTCTATTCATTTCTCCCTCAAATATGCGTACATTTTTACATACCTATAAGTAGCATTGCCGTACAATATTGTCAATATTCCGTCGATGTACATTTTAACAATACAGATCTTATGTGTTATTATTATTTAAATTGTTTACTTATAATCATCTCCGATTCAGAAGTGTTTGTTTCTAAGCTTACCATCATCAACGTTTGAAATATTACTCAAGTTTGTTACAAAATCATTGCATTATTTTAAACACTTCATGCTAAAACGGATAGTTCATTTCTTTCTAATTATTTATGACCCAAACAACAACCCAAAGGACACATAGTAACTAGCTTCTGTCTTTACTATTATGCGCATAAACACTCATGCATAATCTCTGGAAGAACTTGCAAGGCTATATTTAAAATACTCCGTAATGTAAATCTTTTTAACTGGACTACAGTTTTATACTACAGTGCTACTCTACATAATGCATACATACATACATACATACATACATACATACATACATACATACATATGCCGACAAATAGTCATACATGCATATATACGTACATAAAAACATACAGACATACGTGAATTAAGACATATACCCAAACAAACATACATACAAACATACACAATTTACATAGCAATACAATATTATTTCTTTCCTTCAAGTTATATGTACAAGTGAGCGATTTTCTGTTTTTCATTTTCCAAATCCCGTGTCATTTTAAACATCAACCAATAACGCATTAACACCTATGTACGCGTATTCGAATGTTCATATTTTCATATGAAGTTAAGAACTATTAGGCATGTTAGACCCACGCATATTGTTGGTAATACATTAATTTCAAAATCAAATCAGACCATCCCTCTTTTCATCAACACAATTATATGGCCTTTATTACAGTCATGAAAACGGAGAAGTTGATTGGTATCTCCAGTGCCAGACTACCAATTAAGCACACTAAGCACGTGCATAGGGAACCAGCCCAACAGGGGCACCTGAATGAATTCAAATTAATTGTTGATGATGAAGTTGAATGAATTATGTATGACCATTTCGATCTTCATGTACAAGCATTTTGACCTGGAATGATGGCAACATTGGTTTTATTCCACCTTTCTAGCTATTAATATTGCTTTGTTAGGGGGTGGCGGGGGAGGGGGAGGGTAGTTATACATTTTGTAGGAAGGGGGCAACCATAATATTTTCAGCACTTAGGGCCCTGGAAGGCCTTAATCCAGCCATGAATATCTCGTTTCTTTAAACCGAAACAAATATCAATACGATACTAGCTGACCCGCTTTCTCTACTATGTTACGATTATATTGTCTTAAATTAAGTAACAGAAAAAAGCGAAAACCAACAATTGTTGTAAAATTAAACAAAATAATATATGTCCCTAAAGTACAAAGCTAGAACTGAAAGGAACTGAGAGTAATATGAATTAAATCCCAAACGATCATAAACGCTATATCACGATTCCAAAAGTATAGAGTATTCCGAATGAATTCCGGTATTGTATGTACTGATGTGTCAGTAACATTGAATGTGTTAATGCGTCAACAGTCTTTATATATCGAAATGATGCAATCTAGAATGCCTTTGATTTAATTCATAACAATCCCAAAACAATGATTTAGTCAAAATAGTCAACGAGCATTTTGTAATTCCAATGAATAATTTAACTCAGTAAATCCTCTCAAAATACACCTTAACATAACTAAGAGACTGATTCCTCAAGGCATATGTTAAAATTAGAATAACTACTTCCAATGTAAACAATCTTATATCCCTCCCTACCTGTCCTATGTAGTAATAATCATTTTCTGAAAACAATCTGTCATCTTAATGGACATTTAAACAAGATCATATCTGTTTACTTACATTTTAGCAGACAACCTGCCAGAAATCTGGTAGACCATGAATTTCCAGGGGAAAATCAAAGTCCTAAACTCAATTCCAAGTAAACATGTTTACACATATCAAGTTTAAAGCTTAGTCTAAAACTCATTGACAGAAGTCAGCAATGTAACTTGTTGTTTACAAAATGACCCATACAATCCACAATCATGGACGAAATATAAACACACAATGTCGATATACATAACACCGATTATTAACATGTCCATAACCCATCTAAAAATATTTAATATATTGTTACATGCAAGTGGTCAAATACCGAACGAATCAAACACCAGCGAGAGCATAGCTTGATAGTCAATGTTTTCCCTTATTCCCAAGGACCTCAATACAACAGTCGTTGTCAACTGAAAGGTTCTTAAAATCGAAAACACCACCGTACTTTTTCCCTAACAATCTAATGGCCACACGTCGCGAATCAAATTTCACACTTGCATGGTTTTCATCTTGTTTCACAATTATTCCTATCTGAAAATACTAAAAACACATACCTAAAAATATCCAGAAAATTAAGGTATTGCTGAGGGCGGATTTTACGAAACTAATGTATGCTGTCATAAAGCGGGAAACGATCGATAACAGACGTCATGTCGATTGCAGGTTATGCAAGGGGAGTTACTATTATATAGAAATTGTTTTTATGAGGGCAAATACTTGCCTCTTGTTGAGAACTTGTTGTATATGCTGCACACACTGTAAACCAAATTGAAGAAAAATGTATGCAGTATCCATGACACTCATTCTCCCATCTGTGCCGTCAATAAAAACTTATCTGAGAGAATTAAAGAAATGCATCCGTAATGCCGGGATTGTGACTGAGAATGGACCACCAAAACCAAAATGAAACTACATGCCGACATCAGACTGTTTAAGCAACCCGGTGTTTCAATAAAAAGTAATAGATAGTGTACAACAAAGTTTTAAAGTCAACACCTGTCAATTGCGAAAGCCACCAGAAAACAGCAATCATCCATACTAAACATTTTGACTCTTATTTGCTAACATATATTTCATCTCTTGGTTCTTGACAAATACGGTAATCATGTGTTACAACTCTTGCATAATATCACTGGCCATTATCAGACGGCAAATTGGTTAACTGATTTGTTACTGTAAGGGGGTGGTCCCTGTTGGTATAGAGGGGTTGTTAATAGATTTGGCGATCGTTATCTAGAGGATGACCTCCCTTGATTTTATTGCCCGGTGTGAGTAGAGAGATAGAACATCTACAGATAACTGAGCAAGACTACTGAGAAGAAATAAAACAATTCGAGCCCCCTTAAACAAGAAGAATAAAATAAATTTAATTAATTAATACATAAACTAAAAATGGCAACTTCGATTCAACTATTTACATTAATGGAATTTAATAGCAGTGTTCAAAATACGGATTCGTTCATCATGATAACGAGTGGTGAAAAGAGAACAGTGTCCACGCCTGATTTGCATGACCTAGCGTCCTTTTCCTCTCTTGACGCCGTGTATCGCACGTCTTCCACCTCCACGTGCATATTTCGTTCTTCCTCTGATCTTTCTATTCCGAAATCTTCCTTTATTTTCTGGACTTCCCTCTTTGGACTACTCTCGTCAGTTTCTCGGAGAGAGAGAGCTGTTTTCTTAAATGACAAGATTACCACTAAATCTCAATGTACCACCACCTATCCATATATACAATTCTCTCACTTTCGTTACTCAGAAGCATAATTAGCTATCCAGACACTGCATCCATTCTGACATAAGGTGACCTTACGATCAACAGTCCTTACAAATGACCATTGTAATGTGCTAAGTCTGACCTTAATTAGATCCTTGCTCTCGTTTCGCAGCAGCGATTGACCATACATTACCACGTGCGTGGTGTATACAGTATTGCCGTATATACAGAGGATCTCAAATGGGTAATGATTTAATACTGAATTTATGAAACGAGTTGAATAATGTCCAGCTTTTGCGAGCCTTGGCGAACAAAAGCGGACATTATTCAACGAGTTTCATAAATTTAATATTAAATCATTACCCATTTGAGATTCTTTTTATCACATAGTTTTTATTTCAGTGGAAATTATTTAGATAGAAAGAAGAACGAATAATTTCGTTCATTCTGACAGACCGTGCACCTTTCATTTGTTGTGCATAAAATATAGTCCCAAACAAAGCTGAACTACTAAAAGTAGATAGTACTTTTTTGCAAACTATAAATCAAAGAAAAAGCTTCCATCCGAATAAACAGAACATTTTATAACGACAAAATCATTTTTCAAAACAGAATTATCAATGCAATTGTGATGCTGCCACATTGACTGATACAATACACAGTAAGCCTAGTGTACATGTTTGCCCTAAAATGTCACTTTCAGAACATAACGTTACATTGTTGCGATTTTTATGTGAAATAGGATTACTGGATGCAAAACTTCCCACATTTGCTGCAATGCGTTTGTGACCGGATATTTGTAGTATTTGATTTGGAACAATATACTGCACAAAAGACGCAAACAAATTTCTTTTTCAGTCGAATTTGTATCCCATATATATACTGCGTAAAGATGCTGTGGTTGGATAAAGTTCTGTCAGTTAGGAGACCCATTTATGTCCAGATTCTTCTGTGAACAGAGGTGAGTTTGTTTACTTCTGTAAGTTAACATTTAAACCACGCTTGCATATACGGTGGATTCTATATCTATGTTACAGATATACCGCCCCCCTCCCCGCCACCCACTATTAAATAAGCAATACCCTTAGCTTTACTTCTTATTGTTGTTCTTGTCTTGTAGTTTTACACCATTTTTCTTATGATGATATTGTTAAACATGACATAACAAACCCCTCTGGGGGTAACATATCCATATTCAGACAGCCAAGATAATTTTTCATCAATTTCCTTTCGCGAGTCGAATTAAAAAATGGCCGCCTAAAATGTTCATTCAAAACAAAACATTTTCCCATGATCCCAGCCAATCAGTAAAGAGGATACTGCACAATAATTTCATGGGCATATTTGGAAAAATCAGAATCACATAAAATGATATTTTAACGTGTGGTAATATAAAAAATATGAAACTACACATACTATAGGAAAACTATACCTACTACGTGATAAATCTGTATACGCTCCTATATCACTCCTTACATCTAACTAGTCAGTTCCACTCAATAAGATACATGCTCGATTAATATTGCATAAGATCCACTAAATCTAGCTTACAGTAATCCTTAACCTACAAGATCATTTAAGCATTACAAAAATCATATATAAATATGCAATTATCATTAACGCACGATAAACAGTATCGTCCTAACAGACAAAGGAAATTAATCCATATATCACCTATGAAATGCTACACATTCGAAAATTTGATTACATGCACTCTGTCAATTCTATCAATGAACTAGTAACTGTAAAATTAAAGAAATAAATTGCATAACAACTTTAGCATATCAACAGATTTCTATGAAATTGAATACTCGATACATAGTATGGATTATAGTCATATCAAACACATTTGCATAAAACAAAACAACCAAAATAGAGAATTACATAGAAATTAAATTTGCGTACCTTAATGCTGTTTTCTTTTCTCACAAATCGTGCGTCCTAGCGCTTTAGCCTGTCTTTCCTTTCAAGACAGCTATCTGGTCCACTTCTACTTTCTTTTAACGAGGAATCACTACTCTCTAGTCTTGCCAGGAGTCGAATTCGCCTCTCTCAGGAACATTTCTGACTAAAGAATTCTGACCAAGGTCGTCCTTTTAAATTCCCATTACTTCCAAAGTGTACGCCTTAATTTAACTGACCAATCGTAAGCAACTGTTCCTAAATCCTCCCCAAGATAATCATGTCTTCCATCAGATTTTGACAACCTAGAATCTGAGAAATACGATGCATATCAACTTCCCTTTCATAATCGATTATTTGACATGAGGTTCCTTTCATGCATTTATGGTCGGTAGCTCTGATTTCCTTCCAGGATACCGGTAGAATGCACAGGTCAGTTCTCACTGAACCTTAGATGTGGGTCTTTTACGTTAACCGCGGAGATAGAGAAAAATGTCAAAGTGACCTTTCTCAAAGACTTTTCTGGCTTAACTATGATAAAATTTTAATGCACAATTTATTCAACTTTCAGTTTCAATACTTCCTCAAAGTTCGACACGTTACAGTTACAGTGATGACGATTTTAAGAGAATATAGATTCTACTTGAGAACATGGGGTGACGCTATGCAGAACAATAATGAGTTACACCATATAATAGTCCTTCCAAATGCACTGAATCAAAAAGATCGGTTTGGTCAGGGAAATAATAGGTATGACAGAAAACTGGCAAACAGCAGTGCCAAAATGGTTTGAAACCAGCCCAAGCGCTTTCCGAAATCAAAGCCAAACAACATAATTGCACAAAACACAACATAGCAAAACACAAAAACACAAGTACTATACAAAGTCTATATTGTGTTTGCTGTTGATAAGTACAATTTAATTTAAATTCATCAAAATAAAAGTATAATTTAAGTTCCTAAAGTGGCTTTTCTTCTTTAAATTAAATTATATGATAATATCATAATGGCTTTACTATAATGGCAACGCAGACGCAAACAACTGCAAATTAAACCTCCCATATTTTTCTTGAGAGCGAGGCACAGCTTCCATTCTTTACATAATGTCTTATATCCAATTCAAACACCATTGAATACGAAAATATTCTAATTACTCTCTCTCTCTCTCTCTCTCTCTCTCTCTCTCTCTCTCTCTCTCTCTCTCTCACACACACACACACACACACACACACACACACATACACACACACAATTTTTCTACACTTCGTACGTTGCAGGATATATTTTGCTCTCATGCTACTTTCAGCCACGAAAACGACCAATGCCACGAACACACTAAGCCGGAACACGTCAGGTAATGACAACAGTTGTGATTCGTACAAAAAGTACTGCTTTTAAATGATATGTATCTGAGCTGAACTATATCTATATATTTGAACTGCATATCGACCAAGCAACGATAAAGAGCAAGCTAGCTGTCTGTCTGTCTGTATGTCTGTCTGTCTGTCTGTCTCTCTCTCTCTCACACACACACACATGCACACACACATCACAAAATATATGTTTCTCTATTATTAATTTCAGCCACGGAAACAATCATTGCCACGCTCGCACTAACCAGTAATACTTTCGGGCAGATACGTTCACAAACATGCAACTATTAAATAGCGACACACACAACAATTATGATTCGTATAAAAGATACGGGTTTCAAAAGATATGTATCTGAGTTGAACTATGCATAGAGCAAAGAACAATAAGGAACTCACAATTTGTGTACACTTCGTACATTGCAGTATATATTTTTTCTATCGCTACTTTCAGCCACCAAATCAACAAATGTCAGCTAAACAGGAGCACATCATATACTGCTTATGTGCTCTTTTTGTCTTACATATTCATACAAATACGTTCAAAAACACATAATCATGCACACATATCCCGCATTGCTAACCAATAACAACTTCTAATATAACTGTAATTCATACAAAAGATACGGACTTCAACAGCCACCAAACCGACTAATGTCATGCTCACTTTAACCAGAAGGTGACGCTTGTGTGCTCTCTTTATATACCAAAATAAAAATAAGTCTCTCTCTCTCTCTCTCTCTCTCTCTCTCTCTCTCTCATATGCAAATTCTCTCCCAAACTTCAGTGCAATTCATGCGTCGCAAAATAGATTAATCTCCCTTTACAGTTTTATCCACGAGTGCGACCAATGTCATGCACATACCAACTAGTATCGGATCAGGTAACGTTAATGTACTCCTTTTACCTTGCAGATTGAAAAATACACGATCAGAACCAAACATTCATGCATGCATATTTCACAAAGATGATTAATATCTCTCTCTCTCTCTCTCTCTCTCTCTCTCTCTCTCTCTCTCTCACACACACACACACACACACACACACACACACACACACACACACACTCACACAAGCGCATAATTTTGTGTACACTACATACATCGCAGAAGAGATTTTTCTTTCCTGGTACTTTCAGCATCAAAACCGACCTTTGCCACTCTCACGCAAACCAATAACTCATCCTATAGCGCTTAAATAATCTTTTTCTCTTACATAATCGGACAGATAGCTTCAGAAACGCATAATTATGCATGCATATTTCGCATAACTATCAAAAAGCGATAAGCAACAATTGCGATCCGTACAAAAGATACGGCTTATATATATATATATATATATATATATATATATATATATATATATATATATATATATATATATAGCGCTATCTTACACACACACACGCACACACACACACACTTAATTTGTGTACACTTCGTACATTGCATTTTCTCTGTTGTTATTTTCAGCCACCAAACCGACCACGCTGAGCAGGAACACATCAGGTAGTGCTTAATGTGCCCATTTTCTTTTACCTATTCTTACAATTACGTTCAGAAACACAACCATGCATGCATATTCCTCATTGCTATTCAATAGCAATTCCTAAAATAAATGTGATTCGTACAAAAGATACTGACTTCTCCGTCTCTCTACACGCACAGGCACGCACACATACACACATAAAACTTTGTGTACAATCCATATATTGTAAAATATATTTGTCTCTCTTGTCACTTTCAGCCACGAAACCGACCAATGCCATGCTCACACTAACCAGTAACAAATCAAGTACGTCAAGTAACGCTTGCTGATTCTTTTAGAGACCAAAATAAGGAACTATCGACCATCTCTCTCTCTCTCTCTCTCTCTCTCTCTCTCTCATGCAAATTCTCTCCCAAACTTCTGTGCAATTCATACGTCGCAAAATAGATTAATCTCCCTTTACAGTTTTGACCACGAGTGCGACCAATGCCATGCACATACCAACTAGTATCGGATCAGGTAACGTTTGTGTACTCCTTTTACCTTGCAGATTGAAAAATACACGATCAGAACCAAACATTCATGCATGCATATTCCACAAAGATGATTAATCTCTCTCTCTCTCTCTCTCTCTCTCACACACACACACACACACACACACACACACACACAAAGACAAGCGCATAATGTTGTCTGCACTACATACATCGCAGAAGAGATTTTTCTTTCCTGGTACTTTCAGCATCAAAACCGACCTTTGCCACTCTCACGCAAACCAATAACTCATCCTATAGCGCTTAAATAATCTTTTTCTCTTACATAATCGGACAGATAGCTTCAGAAACGCATAATTATGCATGCATATTTCGCATAACTATCAAAAAGCGATAAGCAACAATTGCGATCCGTACAAAAGATACGGCTTATATATATATATATATATATATATATATATATATATATATATATATATATATATATATATATAACGCTATCGTCCACACACACACACACACACACATTCAATCTGTGTACACTTCGTACATTGCATTTTCTCTGTTGTTATTTTCAGCCACCAAACCGACCACTGTCACGCACACGCTGAGCAGGAACACATCAGGTAGTGCTTAATGTGCCCCTCTTGCATGATTACCATGTTCGAAATGGCAGCCTCGTTAAAAAATCTTGCCATCGCTTTTCCTTAATTGACGAAATTCTCAATAGAGCAGAACTTAGGACATTATTTAATATAGTTTGTCCTAAATGAAAACAGTGTTGGTATGACACAAACATGATCACCCCTGCAGTGCCAATGAAATCTTAGAACGTTAAAAATCAAAACAATAAATAAAATGCAGCCATCTGTCCACAGTCCACTATGCTGCGGTAAAATAAATGTTACATAAATACAAAAGAACGATACCCCAACAGCGTAACGATTACATGAAAAGTAAAATAAAGAAACATTCCTTCGGTGGATTTCTGCAAAGTTTATATCGAGATTGCATATCAAGTTTACATTCAGATTCAGCTCGGAACATTGATTTTGGATTGGTTAACGAATTGATATTAGCCATAGGGAAAAGTCTCACTTTTAGAATGCGAATTAATTGCAATCTCAGGGTATGTTGGGTTTGCTGTCGTGGCTTTTCTTATTTTGGACTCGCTATCTCGGACTGGTTATCTTATACGTTGACTCAGGACGCAATTCAGTTACTTCATAATGTGTAATACGAATCCCGCGCAATCGGGACGTCCCCTGTATTTTCCATCGCATGATGCAGCAAACCACCTCTGTTGTAAATAATGCCAATTTCGAACTGCTTTGAAGCCCGTTGGTGTTTGTACATTATAATAAGATAATTAGACCACAATGACTACATTACGTGTCATCACTAAAGACAATGTTAACAATAGTTTCAGATTTTGGATAAAAACGATTGCTACATTTTGTACATTACAATGTTGCAGGAATAAAATAATAATAATAAAAAATAATTAGTTTCGATGGCACCGCCAACATAAATTATAATATGACATATGTACAACATTGCTAGCTGAATGACATTGCGTCTTCTCATGGAGTTGTGAGACGTGATGCATTGTTTCGTGCGAGTTCTTAGCAATTGGCATCTAATGCTCCCGCGTTGCAAGAAATATGTATTGATATTGCTATTCAATTAAATATAAACGTATCACACGACTACTGTGTCATTTACTTTAATATAATACATGTGTGTGCATAATAACACATAATGCCGTCACAAATAACGTCATGCAAAGGAAAGGCATAACGACTGAGGCTTCCTAATGTATTTCTTAGTCATTTCACTACATCCTTTTATCTGTCTCCATCCTTCCTTCTGTCTATCTCCATGACGGACAAAGTTACGTGGAAAAATGTGGAAGGAGAGAGAGAAAGATATAGTTTGAACTGGATGAAAACCTTGAACTTATACTAAGCAACCAAGAGGGACCAGAGCCGTTATAATGTTATGTTTACAACTTTCCTTGGAATTTGTCGAGTGTTATACGATACTAAAGGCACAACGTCGCACTTGCGTGTCAAAACGAGAAGGCCGTACTTGGCCAGGTGGCACTTATATACGTAAAATCTATTTTATGCTTGATTCTGTTTCTAGGTTTTCTTTTACCTATAAAGGTAACATTTGTAAGAATTAAACTGGCTGAAGACCTCTCTCTGTCCCTCTCTCTGTGTCTGTCTATCTGTCTGTCTCTCTCCGTGCACGCTGATCAGTTAGCATGTCAAGTTTTACCTTAATTGATCATGATAACGGTCTGTCTTTCCCTGGATCTATGATGGTAAAAACTGACAGACTAATCGAGCATCACAAATCCAGAGAAATGGACGATATATACAATGTTATGGGCAGCCCCGAAATATAATTCATCCAGCATACTCCTCTCTCTCTCTCTCTCTCTCTCTCTCTCTCTCTCTGATCGTCGCAAGCCTCAGCCGACATCAAAGGGCGTGTCCGATTTGCCTGAGACCCAGGCTATGATGGTAAATCTGACAGACAAACTGACCAAGAGCGAGAGATATGGAGGATAAAAACAATCTTATGGTCAGTAGCAACTTTCATCAAATTACTGATCTCCATTTTGACTCTGTGATGGTTAAAACATCCATACTCCACCCTTACTAACATTTCATCTACCATCCCTAAATCATACACCACCTCTTGCAATTATTGCATTTTGTCTATGTGATTGCTTGCCATCTTGGATTATTCAATGTTAAATGGCACGAATGACGAACGCTACATTTTCTACTCCTTAAGCACGGACGTGAAGGAAAACATCCCCTTACCCTAACTACAGATATCACATGCACTACAACCCAAAGAGATAATAATAATGACCTAAAATAAACTATTTTACATATTTTTCACACTATTACCAACAAATCACTCCATACAAACACATAGCGCAGAATGGTATTTTTTTTTTTTTTTTTTTTAAAAGACATACACAAACCCTCACCTACAATTATCAATCCTACCAAACACACAATATCACCTTAGCAAAGTTAGTCAGTGTTTATTGTCACACTACTGTACATTCACACACACAAAAAAACATTTTTTAGTAAAGGAAAAGTGTTCTGTTAAGGGAAAGACACCCCCCCCCACACACACACAAACACACATATTATTGGCAACTTATCAGTCTCTCTTTTCTAGAGATCTGGCTGTTTTTGTAACTCCAAATGTACCTGTCAATGATTACACCACCCAGGACGAGCAGCACATACGCAACGCCGACTCCAGTCATTCTCCCAATTGATTGTAACCGTTGGGAGTGCGGAGGCAGCATGAGTTCAGAACCCAGGTCTTCTGTATGAGGGATA
>JAECUM010053625.1:0-15474 GCA_016617855.1 Megalonaias nervosa
TGCAACAGACTGGCATTCACATTCCTAATTTCTGCGTGGCTCACCGAGCGTGCGATAAATGCATCCAAGAACCTATCTTGACTCATTGCCCTCACTGTAGCAAGATTCCTGGAGGACATGAAAAAATCTTTCGGGGACCGAACACGCTAGCCGATTTCGCCCAATGGATTTTAAACCCTATCGACGAGATGTGGAGTCAAGAAGACATCGAACGTTACGGAGATTGTCATCGCTATGCCACGGTGATGGCTCACAATTTATCGGGATACGACGGACAGTTTCTGTTGAGATACTATACGGAACAAAGTTCCGAACGTCCGAAAGTGACTTTGAAAGGAGCCAAAATCATTTCCATGAAAGTGGGTCAAGTGCAGTTTAAAGATTCGATGAGTTACTTGGCCATGCTTTTGAGCCGCATTCTGGAAACGCTTGGAATGACAGAAATGGCCAAAGGCTATTTTCCACACTTTTTCAATACCGAAGCCAATCGACACGCCGTTCTAACTCATTTGCCTGAGGCTCACTACTACGACCCCGACAACATGCGTACCGAACAACGAGAAGCTTTCTACACTTGGTACCAGACTCACGCTTCGGACCCTTTCGACTTTCAGGAAGAAATGTTAAAATATTGTCGTTCCGACGTGGACATTTTACGGCGTTGCTGTGGAAAATTTCGAGAACTGTTCATGGAACACGGTGGGATCGACCCTTTGAAAGAAGCTTGTACCATTGCCAAAGCGTGTTCCTTAGTGTACCGTCAACGATTCATGCCCGAAAACACCCTGGCTGTCATCAGTCCTCAAACAACCAATTTTGTCAAACGTCAATACTCGGTCAAAGCCATACGCTGGCTACATTACTTGTGTGACAAGGAAGACAAATGGATCCAACATGCTCGCAACGGAGGAGGCGAAAAGACCATCGGAAGGTATTCAGTGGATGGCTGGGACTTCGAAAACCCCAAGATCGTGTACGAGTTTAACGGGTGCTTATTTCACGGATGTCCTATCTGCTACCCTCAACGTAACACTAAAATTCAGTTTTTACAACGGATCATGGAAGACTTGTACCAGGCCACTTGTCAGCGACGCTTGAAGTTAGAAAGGCAAGGATACCAAGTGGTAGAAATGTAGGAACACGAGTACGATCAGCGATTGAAAACCGATCCCGAGTTTAAGCGTATCGTGGAATGTTACAAGCTGGTGGACACACTGAACCCACAGGACAGTTTGTGCGGAGGACGGTCGAATGCCACCTGTTTGCTGTACCAAGCCGACGAGGAGAAAGGAGAAGAAATCAAATACTTAGTCGTGTGTTTGCTGTATCCGTACGTGTGCAAATATTGTCACTTTCCCGCAGGGCACCCGCAATTGCTGACGGAACACATCGACCTGGACAACATTCGCCAATACGAAGGATTGATCAAGTGTAAAGTCTTGCCTCCCACGCACTTGTACCATCCCGTTTTACCTCACCATTGCCAAGGAAAACTGATGTTTCCCTTGTGCCGTACTTGTTTCGAAACGTGCAACCAAGACCGACCTTGGCAGCACACTCAGGAAGAACGCGCCTTGACGGGAACATGGGTCAGCGTGGAATTGTTCAAAGCTCTGGACCTGGGGTACCAACTCTTAGAAGTCTACGAAATTTACCACTTTCCCAAGACAGAAAAATACCACAAGGCCGACGAGACTCAGAAAGGCATTTTTGCAGACTACGTGAATGCCTTTTGCAACTGAAACAAGAAGTCAGCGGCTATCCTTCCTGCTGCTGCAGTTCCGAAGACCAAAAAAAAACATTCAAAGAGAAATACTGGGAGCAGGAAGGCATCACTTTAGACCACATCGAGAAAAACGAAAGAAGGCGATCGTTTGCCAAAGTGATGTTAAATTGTTTGTGGGGTAAAATGGCACAACGACCGTGTTTACCCAAGACGGAATATTTGACAGAACCTTCCCGCTACTTCCAGATGATTCACGACAAAACCAAATACATGAAACACGTGGACGTCCTTCGTGAGGACTTGATCTTAATCAATTACGAAGAAGAACTGGACTTTGTAGAAGCCGACGAATTTGGAAAGTTCATCATTGCGGCTGACGTGACAGCCTATGCTCGCTTAAAACTCTACGAAGCTTTAGAATTGTTAGGAGATCGTGTGCTGTATTTTGACACGGATAGTTGCATTTATATCGATCGTCTGGGTCAGCCTCACCCTGTCATCGAAGGAGACCGTTTAGGAGCCTGGACGGACGAGCATCCCGACGACAAGATTCTAAGTTTTGCAAGTGGCGGTCCCAAACATTACGGCTACGAATACCGTGACCCTCAAGGCGAAGTGCACACAGAGTGCAAAGTGTAAGGATTGACTCTCAGTTATCGCACCGGTCAACTGGTAAACTTTGGCGTCTTGAAAGAAACCTTGCAGTCTGGACAGGACGGAAATTTTAATGTGACCACCCACGAACCGCAAAAGATTGTACGTTTACCCACACACCAAATCGTCAGCCGACCCTTGGAAAAAGTCTATCAAATTGTGTACCAGAAGCGAGTACGGCGTCCAAACCACTTCACTTTACCGTACGGACACGCTGATATTGGCCAGCATATCAAAAGGGACAACATTCAAGACCGATAGTTTATTGTCCCTACCATTGCCAAGCGAGAAAGATGAATCCTTTCAAACAGCAGGTATCAAGCAAGAGCAAACTGGAGTACGATGCTGTGCCTTGCGATGACGGGGATGCCGTACGCTATGACCTTAGCGATTCAGTACCACATTATGGGAACTTTGCTATAACTAGACCTACCATGGAAAGTGATGCTGTGCGTGTCAAACCTGATGGATGCGAAAGCGATACCACTCGTTATCGTACACCTTTTCACTTTACTGGTTTTCATGGTGGATGTCATCCTTATGAAACCATGCGGCTACCACCCTAAGGATGTCATGTAAAACTGAGCAAACTCCTACATATTTCACCGTACCCTCATCGAAATGAACCTGTGAAAGACGAGGATTCGTTCCCTGTGCGTTTGCCTGAATACTGTGACTATGAAAGTCGGATCCAAACCTTCCAAAGAAAATGGCCAAAATATCTGGGAGGACCTACCCCTGAAGAATTAGCTAGAGCTGGATTTATCTACTTGGGCGAAGGGAATAAAGTCAAGTGCTTCAGCTGCGGTGTGTCACTTCACGAGTGGGAACAGAATGATTCCGCTTACCTGGAACATGCTCGATGGTCTCCAGATTGTCACTACCTACCTTTAGTGGGACCTCGTCATTGAAGTGGGCCTACCATGTCGTTTAAGAAACCAGCTCCTTGGCTAGGAGTCAAACATTGAACAATGCCTAGACAAATATTTAAACCCCATGTAGAAAATAATCTTCAAAGATTACCAAACGAATTGTAAGATAAGATCTACAAGGACATTTGGCAGGGACTTGCTAGAGTCAAATCTCAATTAGTGACTGTAGAACTTTTGTGTCGAGAAATTCACAAGAGGAAATTGACAAAAGTCAACAAACAAGTCCGAATTCTCTGGATCAAGGGTGCGGTCATTCTACTATTCCGCTTTAGACCATTTACATTTGAAGATTTTATTGACATTCTTGACCATTTCCTGGAATGGCAGTGGTCAGAAATTGCTCACTACGTCCGTTACTTTCGCTCTAGGAGAAGTGTTTGAGGTAAGAGAAAAGAGGTATAAAAACAGACTACTATGCCACGACCTTTATCATTCGTGATACTACAGATTCCGTGGAAGGAAATCAATGACAATATTCAAACAGTGGAGGATTACCAACACCTATTACGAGAACTGTGTCCATTGAATTGGGGTCGACGTGTAGTGTGTGTCTTAGTGACTTGCTTTCTGGGATTTCGTTTACCAGCTGATTCTTTGTGGACTCTTTACAAACAGTACCTACCATTCCAAAAAGCATGAAAATGGTCCCATTAAATGTACACGAGAGACTCATTCTGCTCAAAGCTTTGCGCTTTCATCTCGATACTTCTCTACCTCTGCGGGAAAAAAAAGATTCGTCATCTTCTAGGTACTCAAGATTTGTATGACGATGTGTGTGTAGCTTGTGACTTACACCCTCACTGGAAAGATGTACGTGACTGGAAAAGTTGGGGCTTCGAAGCTTGGATTAAAGAAGTGGCACACTATGCAAAAGATTTGTAATCCTAAACAACTAAAACGTTCCGTGAAAAAAGTAACTTTTAAACCTGTGTTAGTGACAGTACCAGAAGAAGAAGAACCACTTCCTTCAGGACAGGACAGGACAGTCATTAACATCCCCGAAAGGCTATTCCGAGAGGACCCCTGTGTGACTGTACCAACGAGTGTGGAGACTCTAAGACAATCATACACTGTCCGTACGACATCACCTCTTTATCACCAAAAATGTTGTACAGAGACTTGTTTATATTCCAATATGATCGTTTTGATGTGTCTTTTATTCATGTACTTAGCCATTTGGCTTTTATGTATTTTTGTCTTTCGTGTTGTTCACATTTAAAGCTGACAATAAACGTGTCCTGAAAAAAGTATAAAAACTCTTGTCTTGTCTGTCTTCGTGTCAAAACTGACATTTTCCTTGCACTGCTACTATTATGACTACCTCTACTGTGTCTGCTCCCTCTTCCTCCACTTTCAAAGTCATCGACGAACATTTAGATCGTGCTAGTTGGGAGGCCTTGTATCTTCGACATCCCTTTAACATGCTCATTGCTGGACCTAGCGGTTCAGGCAAAACCGAATTTGTCAAACGTTTGATCGAACATAGACATCATTTGATCGATCGTCCCCCTCAACGCATCGTGTGGTGTTACAAAGAGTGGCAATCGGCGTACAGCCTTCTGCGAGAAAATCAAGGCGATTCCATCGTGTTTGTAGAAGGCATTCTTAGCGAAGACGACGGGATTGTGTCTGACCGTAGTCAAATCCATTTGGTCATCTTTGACGACATGTTAGGAGAAGACGAAGAAGAAATTAAACTCTGGTTTACGCGCAAAGGGCATCATCGTATTGCCAGTGTCATTCACATCACTCAAAATTTGTTTCAACAAAGTAAAGCCCATTGCACCATCAGTCTCAATGTTCATTACGTGGTGTTGTTTATAAGCCCTAGAGATAAATCGCAAGTGCAAGTGTTAGCCATACAGTTTGGAACGCCTTGGCTGACTCATGCGTACGACGATGCCACTCAAACCCCAACATGCCTATTTACTTGTGGATTTAAAACCCTCCCGATTATTTGCGATCTCGTACCCATCTGTTTCACCACTTGTGCCAAGATGGAGGGTCTGTCGTGTACACGTCCCCGTCGTTGACTTAACCACAACCACATTCACCCATAAAAAATCTATCAAAACCTCGGTCACTTTGGCTCTGTCTCACACATCGTCAACATGACGTCCCTTCAGTCTCATCTTCCCATCAAATTGATTCGTGCCTTGTACGGCATCAGTCGCGAAAAAAATCCACAAATACGTGCTCGTGTCTTAGAAGCTAGTCTCAAAGAAGTCTTAGGATGGTTTACGGTGACAGCACGTCAATTATTGCAAGGCATCATTCAGATTCCACATCAAACCAAACGTTTATTTGAGAGAAAAAAATTTGCCTTGACTCAACTGGCCGATCCTCGCATTGACACTCAAACCAAAAAGCAAGTCATTTTAAGACTTGGAGGTAGCGGTGCTCTACGAGGTGTCATCATTCGTTCCCTCTTAAAATGGGATCCCAATGCTCCCAAAGTTGTTCTCAAGAAAAAAGCCACTCCCCGACGTACCCAGAAGAAATAGACAAAGAGCAACGGTGTGAAGACCAGATCACAGCCACATAAAAAGAAAAAGAAAAGTCCACAGAAAACAGCTTCTGCCCGCAAGAGAGGCACTGACCCCAGGACGCAACCTTGCATTTGCAAACCACGACCTCCAGTGGTGACACCCCCTTCCTCTTTAGCGGCAGTGGCCGCTGCTCACAAAGTACCTGCCCCCAAAATCAAAGTCCAAGAAAGATCAGGGTGTTACAGAGTTTACTGGATTTGTCCAAGCAAGAACTGTCCAGACTTAGTCCGTTGCGAACTCCTCCACGACGTGTGTTGCCTGTCATCAAGTTGATACGACGTAAAGAAAATCAGTGGCGACGCATTCCAGTATAAAAAAGACCCGAGGCTAACAATACGGATCAGTGTTTTTGTGCTGCTGCACGCCCAAAGATGTCCCTTCCAAGAACTGCACACCGTTACCATCGTGTTCCTTCTTCCGTCCAAAAAGGAAAAGGAAAAAGAAAAGACAGTCACGTCATCCAAAACAACGCAAAGTCAAACAGCGACGTCACCCCCAGAAAAGACACAAGCGTTCAAAGAAAAGAAGAAGTCACCAAAAAGGAGGATGGATAACTAGTCTTTTATTACCAGGCATGATCAAAACTCGTCAAGCTATTTAAATCTATGACCACTAGACAAAAATAAGATAAAAGGACGCATGTGAAGCCATGGACTTTAGTGCCTGTTGTGCACCAAAAGATGTCTCCTCATCGTCGTTCTCCTGTCCAGAAAGGAGAAAGAAAAGGAGAGTTTCGTCATCCGAAGAAACGCTTAGCCAAACATAGACGTCACCCCCAGAAAAGACACACTCGTCCAAAGTAAAAGAGAAGCCACCAAAGAGGAGGATTCTTTGGCGATTTTGGAAAACACATCGTCACCTTTATGACGAAGCGATAGTCCACCAAAAAGGATAAAAGGTCGTGTGACAAGTCATCGACGTCAGTGTATTTTTTTCCTGTGTGCCACGGAATCAACCAGCGAACCAACCGAGAAAGATGTCACCCCCAAAAAAGACATTCCTCTTCTACCCCCAAAGGAAAGAAAAGGAAAGGACTGCCTACTCGTTTAGTCAAACATTGGGACATGTTGTCTGTCCTGTCCAAAGCTCCTCCACCCATGCGAAAACAACTCATTCAAACTGCCTCCAAAGACGTCATCGATACTGTGTGCGAATGTTGTCTGAATGTCTTGAAAGGCACAATACCTTTATCTAAACACCAGAAAGAATGCTTAGCCAAACTTCGACACGTTCTTCGCCAAATGGTCCAAAAGAAAATACCCATTCGTCAAAAGAAAAAGATATTGGTGCAACGCGGAGGAATTTTGCCCTTTTTGCCCATGTTACTGAAAGGTGTAATAGGAACAGTGGGAGCACCCTTACTGAAAGGAGTAATGGGAACAATAGGATGACCCTTGCTGAAAGGACTATTGGGAAACATCCTGGGAGGATGAAGATAAAAAGATCCAAGAAGATAAAAGGGACCTTTGGAGTCAAAAGATCTCAGACGTGATCCTTGAAATCCGATGGAAGGACGAAAAGTAGCTTTAGTGCCTTACAAACGATGGATGGAATACCATCGTTGGCAAGAACAACGAGCCCCACATTTACCTCCCAATCCTTATTTGACCGAGATATCCCAGTTACAACACGAATTGCAATCATTGATGGATCGTAGCGATTTATCGGAAACGGAAAAATCTCAACGGTACGGTCAATTGTTACAACGACTGCAACCCTTTCACCAGAAAGCTTTAGACGAAACAGCTCTACCCACTCTGAAAGATTTTAAGGCCTTGATGAAAAGTTCACCAACACCACCACTACCACTCCCAGCGGTCAAGACAGACGTAGCCTCACGTATGCCTGAGGAAGAAGAGGCGCTAGAAGTCTTTCAAGCACCGTCAGCAGCTCCCATCCCTAGTAAGTTTGCAGCGTCCTTGTTGACCCCTTTCCCTACACCACAACGAGAAGAACTTAAAGCTTGGGTTAAAAAGATGATGTCCACTCCACCTTCGACAGAAGTGAAAAAGAAAGAAGGGAAAGCAGAAGTGAAAAAAGAAAAGAAGACCAAAGCCATTCCATTACCACCACCACCACCACAAAAACTACCTTTGACTTTTACTACCGTGGCAAATCGGACACGTAAAACCGTTTCTAAACCACTTCAGAGAACCATCAGCGAAGAGTGGATCACTTATTAAAAAAATGAAGAAGGTGTTAGCCAGCATTTACTACGATCCATCCCATCCTGCAGGTTACGGTGGAGTTCAGAAATTGTATCGTGCTGCCAAAACTCAACTGAAAAGTATCCGTTTACCTCAAGTGCAACGCTGGTTAAAAGAACAAGCCACGTCCACTTTACACAAACCCATTCGAGGAAAATTTTCCAAAAGTCGGACCCGAGTTGAGGGCATCGATCATCAATGGCAAGCCGATTTAGCCGATGTCTCTCATTTGGCCACCTACAATCGTGGCTACGGGGGCCCCGAGTGGCCGAATGGTCTAAAACGCTTTCCGTTACGGATCACTGCTATCTCACCTCTGTCTGCGTGGGTTCGCGTCTCGCATTCGGCCAATGTGGGTATGTGAGAAAGCTTGCCAGTAGCTTCTCGTGGGTCGGTGGTTCTTCCCGGGGTTTTCCCGAGTTCTTCCTCCACCATTAACAAGGGCCGCCATGCATAGCCTATCGTGTGCTGAAAAATGGCTTTAAACCCCACAACAACAACAACAACAATTAAGGGCTACAAATATTGTTTTGTGTCATCGACGTCTTTTCCAAATTTGCATGGGTCGTGCCATTGACTTCCAAATCGAGCAGTGAGTTAGTACAAGCCCTCAATGGCAAACTGACAAAGGCACCGAATTTCTGAACCAAGCTTTCCAAAAAGAATTGAAGAAACGTGACATTCATTTTTTCACCACCGAGAATCCCGAAACCAAAGCCAGCATCGTGGAACGTTTTCAACGCACCATGAAAGAACGTATGTGGAAATATTTTACGAATCAACACACTCTCAAGTACATCGACGTCTTACCGTACCTCGTCCAAGCGTACAACCAATCTTACCATCGAAGCATCGGACGTACCCTCCAAGAAGTGACTCCCGACGACGAAGTCACCGTCTTCGAGCGTCTGTTTGGTACGTCCCCGACAGTGACTGTCCCCAAGAAAGCTGAAGTATTGGCAGCATGAGATTGGGTGCGCATTGGCAAAACCAAACGCACTTTCGACGAAGGCTACTTACCCAATTGGACCACCGAATTGTTTCGTGTCACTGAACGAGTGCGTGGCCGTCATCCTCCCGTCTATAAATTAGCAGACATGAACGGAGAAGTGTTAAAAGGAACGTTTTACTTGCCCGAATTAAAAAGTGTGACCAAAAAAGAAGACGACGTGTACGAGATCGAAAGCATACTCGATCGAAGAACCCGAAAAGTGGGAAAAAAAAAACGTGTCAAAGAAGTCAAAGTACGTTGGAAAGGATATCCTCCCAGTTTTGACTCTTGGATCGACGCTTCGCAAATCATCGACTATAAAAGGAAGTGACCATCATTCCCTTCAACACAGCCTCAGCTACTGCAGTGACCACTCCTTCGCCCAGTTCTTCTGTGCAAGATCTATAAAAGCAACCCTTGTGGGTGTGGTGTGGAGAACGTGTGCCTAAAACTCAAATCGTCTTTTTCTGCCAACTCTTTGTGGTGTATTGTGTCATCGGTGCTGCCATTGCCAATTTGAGTTTGCAACAAGGAGACAAACAATTGTGGACCATTTTACTGAGCAGTTGCATCGGTTACCTTCTTCCCAATCCGTCCCTGAAATATTCCTCGAACGGGAGCCTTGCGACCAACGTCAGCGCCCCTTCCAACAGTCACCAATCCAATCAAAACAATCCTCTTTTAGACACTCCTCTGACTTACAGTGACCCCTCGGACGCTATAACTCTGGAATTATGAACAACCAATTTTACTTAACGTTACCCAGTGACAGTTCCATGGAGGTGTTTCCCAATAACACTTTGTGCTGTTACACGGCCAGATTACCTCAGGCCATCCAATTGGATCAAGAAGCTCATTGGGAAGTGGCTTTGGTGGAAATGATTCACCCTACACAAATCAAAAACATCATCGATAATCAAAACACTTTTACGGTAGAAGTTTATGACGAGCAAGTGCATCAAGCCTTGGATGAACGCACCACTGCAAGTGAGTCTATGAAAACACAAGATCCCAACACTAAACGAACCACCTATCAGTTGACCATTTCCCCAGGTTATTATTTTTGTGGACAACATTTGGTGAACACGATTTCTACCAAATTCAATACCGTGTTTGCCAACGCCTTGGAGAGAACCAGAAAAAGTGTCACGATCAAATACCACAAAATAGCTCGTCGCCTACTCATCAAATTTTCAGAGGACAAAGTATTGGCCATTACATTTTGTCCTGAATTGTATGACATTTTGGGTGGAGACCCTAAGTTGATCAAGGTGAAAACCGAAATACCAGCCATTACTAGCAACTTGGATTTTGCGAAATATTTTCGATTCCCTGTAGAAATTTACCAAGGACTGAATTTGATTTTTGTGTACTCCGATGTGGCGGAGTACATCGTGGTGGGACACACCTCCGTACCGTTACTGCGTGTCATTCCTTTCAAAGTGGATTCTGCCACGAACGCTGGCGAGAAAGGTGGAAACACCTATCACGTTCACCGCAAATTTGTACATCCTCACTATTTGCCCGTCAGTAAGTCGTATTTCGACACTGTCAACATTACTACAAAAGGAGATCTAGGAGAAAATATTCCATTTACCAAAGGGAAAGTCACAGTGAAACTCCATTTTCGAAAACGATTACTCTAACCCTTTGTCATTCATGTATCCTGTGTACCAAGGAGTCGCTCGACAGCGAGGACATGGTTTAGGAGATATGCTGAAATAGGCCTTTCGTACAGTGGCTCCCGTTTTGAAACCAATGGTGACACGGGGATTGCACGCCTTGAAAGATGCCGCGTTGACGCAAGGTAAAGAATTTCTCCAAAATGTCATCATTGACAAACAAAACCCAAAAGAAGCTTTCCTGAGAGCAGGCAAAAATATCTTGCTTCAAACGTGCAAAGACATTTGGGCCGACGAGAAACTCCTATAAATGCTCTGGACGCTGTCGAGTCAGGCATTCCTGCTTCCCTGGCGCCACAGCAAGGACAAGGCAGAAAAAGACGAAGAAGACACCCCTTGAGAGGACTTCACACTCCCAGAGCTAGAAAGACTAAGAAAAGAAAAACCGTCCGAGACTTAGACGTTTTTGATTATTAAAAAAATCACAGAGAGAAAATGATGCACCGAGAGTCTTGCGCTTGTTCCAAGTCGGAACTGGATCTGTTTGCCATGCCACCCACCATGATGACGATGCAAGAATTCCAATGGGTCGAATTTCATCCCGTCTCCTCTTTGACGGATTCAGCTCCCATCGAGTTTGAACTCAAAGGACAAGCCGAAGATTATCTCGATCTGAATAGCAGTTACTTGTACCTAAAACTGAAAGTGATCAACACGGAGAACACCAATCCGGGTGACGATGCTAGAGTAGCTCCCGTCAAACATTTCATGCATTCCTTGTTCAGCGAAGTGGATTTCTACTTGAATAACAAATTGGTTAGCAGTAACTTGGATACTTAGCCTTACCGAGGGTACCTGGAAAATCTCTTGACGTACGGAAAAGAGGCCA
Source organism: Megalonaias nervosa (assembly GCA_016617855.1). Lineage (NCBI taxonomy): Eukaryota > Metazoa > Mollusca > Bivalvia > Unionida > Unionidae > Megalonaias > Megalonaias nervosa. The sequence goes on from JAECUM010053625.1 coordinate 11,571, forward strand.
AGAACACTCATCTGGATGCTTGCGTGGTTTGAAAACCTGACAGCGCAGGTGAGAACACGTTTAACGACACAGCCCTGACAGCAGATGACAATCTTCACAATGTAGGCTTTAACGACCGTCGAAAGAAAATCCTGCAAGGACGTAGTTTAGAACTGATGAATCGCTTGCACTTGGACATGTGGTTGCAAGAAAAGTATTTGCTGAACGGAATCGATATTCGCCTAAGATTGAATCGCAGCAGTGTTGCTTTCCATTTGATGGCTCATGCCAAGGAGTACAAAACCATCATCCAAGAAACCAGACTTTACGTGCGTCGCGTAGAAGTGTTACCTAAAGCGGGAAACGACATTAGTCACACATTGAGCAGAACGTCCGGCAAGTATTTGATACGACGCGTAGAAGTGAAAACTTTCACCATTGCTGCTGGACTCCGATCCAAGATCGAAGATCATCTGTTCCAACGACAGTTACCCAAACGTTTAATCGTTGGCATCGTCAGCAACGCAGCCCTCAACGGAGCCCACGATCAGAATCGCTTCCAGTTTAAGCACTACAGTGTCCAAGATCGAAGTCAGTCGCGATGGGAAGACCTTGTTTACCAGACATATTCGAACCAAGTCAAGTGTTTCAGTTGCGGTGTGTCACTTCACCAGTGGGAGCAGAAAGATTCAGCTTACCCAGAACATGCTCGATGGTCTCCGCACTGTCACTACCTACCTTTAGTGGGACGACCTCAGTAATCTCTTGATGGATACTTTACAAGAGAACATTTGTGGTTTGCCTGTGGAGTTGAGAGAACGCATTTACCGAGAGTTTGTCAAAATGCAAGTGAAACTCAAAGAACAATTGTATACTTTACGTCACCAATGGTTTAACCACTGGTGCCTGAATGCTATCAGAGGACTGATTCATTTGAAAGCGTTCCAATGGTCAGACATTGATTAACTACCCAATGGTCAAAAGACGTTGGTTGCTACTAATTCTACTTACATAGTGTCCATACTACAACGAATCCAGAGAAAGACTTAGAGGATTACCAAAATCTTTTACGCTATCCAATTTTGTCTGTAGAGGAAAACTCTGTGCGGTGCGTGGTGTGTGAACTAGTGACTAAACTATCTGGATAAGCCGACGGAGTATGATCATTTCTGTGGAAAAAGTACACTTATTACCTCCGACAAAAAAGGGTATAAAAACTTGCTACCATGCCACGACCTTTATCATTAGTGATACAACAATTGCCGTGGAAGGAAATCAATGACAGTATTTCGACTTTGGCGGATTACAACACTTTTTACGAGAACTGTATCCAATGAATTTGTTCGTCGTGTGATGTGTGTCTTAGTGGCTTCCTTTCTCGGATTTCATTTACCAGCCGATTCCTTGTGGGATTTTACGATCTGTACCTCACAGTACCAGCAAAAACATGAGGGTCGTACCTTCAAATGTACAGGAGAGGCTCATTCTGTTAAACGACTTGCGCTTTCATCTTGTTACTTCTGTACCTCTATGTGAAAAAAATATTCATCAACTTTTAGTCACTGAAGATGTTTACGAAGATGTGTGTGTAGCTTGTGACTTACATCCTCAGTGGCAAGATGTACGTGACTGTTAAAGTTTTGGTTTCGAGGTTTGGACAAAAGAAGCGGCAAACTATGCCCAAGATTTGTAATCATAAGTCAAATGTCCAGTGAAAAAAGTAACTTTTAAACCTGTGTTAACTGCAGTGCCAGAAGAAGAAACCGACACCAAGGAAAACCACTCTATTCAGGATAGGACTGTCATTGACATGGTCACCCCCGAATGGTCATTCCGGGAGGACCCCTGTGTTACTAAACCAAGTGTAGAGACTATAAGAACATTATTCACTGTCCCTAGGACACCACACCTTCGTCACCAAAACGTTTGTACAGTGACTTGTTTATATTCCACTTTGATCGTTTTGATATGTATTTTATCGATGTACTTAACCGTTTGGCTTTTATGCATTTTTATCTTTCGTGTGGAATTTTAAAAATTTTGAAATAAACGTATCCTGAAAAAGTATAAAAACTCTTGTCTTGTCTGTTCGTTTCAAAGTGACATTCCCTGCACTATGGCTGCCTCTGCTGTCTCCGCTCCCTCTTCCTCTGCTTTCAAAGTTATCGACGAAAACATAGATCGTGCCAGTTGGGAGGCTTTGTATCTTCGCCATCCCTTTAACATATTAATTGATGGACCGAGCGGTTCAGGCAAAACCGAATTTGTCAAATATTTGATCGAATATAAACATCATTTGATCGAACATAAACATTATTTGATCGATCGTCCACCTCAACGTATCGTGTGGTGTTACAAAGAGTGGCAATCGGCCTACAGTCTCCTGTGAGAAAGTCAAGGCGATTCCATCGTGTTTGTGGAAGGCATTCGTGGCGAAGATGATTGGATCGTGTCTGACCCAAATCAAACACATCTGGTCATCTTCTACGACATGTTAGGAGTAGACAAAGGAGAAAATAAATTGTGGTTTGCGCGCAAAGGGCATCATCGTAATGCCAGTGTCATTTACATTACCCAAAATTTGTTTCAACAAAGTAAAGCCCATCGCACCATCACTCTTAGTGCTCATTACGTGGTCTTGTTTAAAAGTCCTAGAGATAAATCGCAACTGCAAGTGTTAGCCAAACAGTTACGAACTCCTTGGCTGACTCATGCGTACGACGATGCCACTCAAACCCCACACGCCTATTCACTAGTGGATTTTAAACCCACTACTTCCAATCATTTGCGATTTCGTACCTATTTGTTTCACCACTGGTGCCAAGACGGAGGGTCTGTCGTGTACACGTCCCCGTCGACTTAAAAAAAACCTATAAAAACCTCGGTCACATTTGGTCTGTCTCACACATCTTCAACGTGACTTCCCTTCAGTCTCATCTTCCCATCAAATTGATTCGTGCCTTCTACGGCATCAGTCGCGAAAAAAATCCACAAATACGGGCTCGTGTCTTAGAAGCCAGTCTCAGAGAAGTCTTACGATGGTTTACAGTGACAGAACGTCAATTACTGCACGGCATCATTCACATCCCTTATCAAACCAAACGCTTTTTTGAGAGAAACAAAGTAGCCTTGACACAACTGGCATATCTCCGCATCGACACTCAAACTGAAAAGCAAATCATTTTGAAACCTGGAGGCAGCGGTTCACTAGGAGGTGTCATCATTCGCGCCCTCTTAAAACGGGATCCCAATTCCCAAAAGTCATCCCCAAGAAAAAAGCAACTCCCCGACCCAAACATACCCAGAAGACAAAGATCAGTGGTGTCAAGACCAGGTCACAACCCCAGAAAAAGAAAAGTCTCCAGAAAAAGAAAAAGAAAAGTCCCAAAAGAAGACCCCAGAAAACAGCTTCTTCCCGCAAGAGAGGTACTAGAGTCCGGTCGCAACCTTACATTCCCAATCAACGACCTGCAGCGACGGTGACCGCGTCTCCAGTAGCCTCAGGTTCTCCCATTTCCACGTTGCTAGTGAAGCCGGCCAAACCCAATTTGACACCCGTTCTTCCCCATTTGATGAAAAAATGGAAACCCGTGTCTCCAGGAATATCTCCTCTACCGGTGACACCCTCCTCATCTTTAGCTGCAGCGGCAGCAGCTAAGAAAGTACCTGCCCCCAATGTCAAAGTCCAAGAGAGATCGGGTATGTTACAGTGTTTACTGGATTTATTCAAGTAAGAACTGATACGATTTAGTCCATTGCAAACACCTCAACGATGTGTGATGCCTGTCATAAGTTGATTAGACGTAGAGACAATCAGTGGCGACGCATTCCACTATAAAAGGTACCTGTGTTAAACTATGGGTATCCTTATTTTTTGTGCTCCTGAACGCCAAAAGATGTCACCTACCTGAAGTGCACACCATCA